>JAQMYJ010000001.1:26945572-26961835 GCA_030014305.1 Clarias laeviceps
TAGTGTAAGTACTCGGACGTGGAAAAGAGGAGGAAATAGACTTTGGGCCGTACACGCACTCACTAACGTGTTGACCAGCTCTTCATTTCTCAGAATCGCAGCAACCAAGTTTCTCGCGCACTCACTCATTCTTCCTAAAGATGGCACTGTGTTTAGATTACGTCATGTTTCAATCAATATATTCAGACTTTTCAATTCAATATATTCATTGATTTTTCAATTAGAAATAAATTGCTTGCACTTGCATCTGACTTCAGTGTGTGTGTGTGTGTGTGCGCCCTGTAATGGATTGGCACCCCATCAGGGTACACTCTGCTTAATGAGCCGAGTCCCTTGGGTTAGGCTTCAGGCCCCCCATGACCCTAAACAGGATAAGCAGTATACAGAATGAGAGAGACACAATATTTCTGTTCTGTATAAAATGTAGTATAAAAAGTTTTTTTTTCTTACTGTGGGCAAGAAGTATGGACATTGTTCAAGGTCAGGATTTGATTGAAAAATATACTGATTAGGCTACAACCTGTGACTTTTGCACATTATTAAAAATGGGTATAAATACAGTGGTCCTGAAAGGATGGAAAGTTCATACTGTATGTGCATAAATTAATGGTACTGATATTTTTATTGCCATTTACATGGCACTTTATTACCTTGAATGGGAAACCAGCTATTTAACAGATAACAGATGATAAATTATAAATTTTCAGTATATGCATGTTATTGAAAACATGCTCATTTTAAAAATTAACAATAAAACCAGACTTTAAAATGATACCGGATAAATAGATTAATTGGCAGAGTTCAGACTATCTGATTTTTATCTTTTTTTTTCCCTCTCCTAACTACCAACTGCAGGCGGAATTATGGCTGAAACTATGACAGAGGTAGAAAACTAACTACCTCCCCCATGTGCCTGAAATGTGTACTGTAGACATAAATCGTGACAGTGATAAATACCTTTCATTTTCAAAATACAATATGTGCTAAATCTTTTAAACAAAGAAATTGAGTAATATATCATTATAAATATATCAGCGATATCTGATTTTTTAAAATGGGTTAAAACAAATAGGCTATCGGGTATGGTTTGATTTAATAAAAAAAATTCAGGTGGTCAAGCCGGGATTCAAACTTTTCAAGAGGCCGCAGCATTGCAGCAAAACCATCATAAATGTCACAAAAATTTAAATATCCTTCGGGTGCAGAGAGAAAAAAAAAAGAAAAGAAAGGAAGCGAAAAAACAGCAAGATAAAGGTATAATAATGAGAAAATTCATGCAAACTAAACTATGTTGCGAGCTAACGTTAGCTGGCTAGCTAATTAACAGCCTAGGTAGCCTATCTTCTTGTTTTAGAAAAGTTCATGTTTAAATAATCATCCTTAAATAGACTTGACATCTTAATATATTATAACATAACAAATACTTTGGTGTTTTAGATTATAGTTTTTGTCTTCTGTGTAAAACTTCCTTTACTGGGTATATATTTTTGTAATAAAAATAAGCTTCTGTTTCATAAACCTGTTACTAATAGCAGCCTAACATTATTCACATTAGCCTACCATTTGGGCTCTTTGCTATTATATTCCAATATCATTATGCCTCAATTAGCTAGTTACAGATTAAGAGTTGTTTTATGTGTACAGATGGCTTGCTGCTGTGTTTAACACTTTATGTACTTAAAAAATAGCATTCTGTTCCATCAACTACACTCTTATAAAACTTCTCTTGGAGCAGTGTTGAGGTTTTTTGGAGGTAGGGCACAACCAACTGTTAAATTTATACTGTGTGAATAATCAAGCATTGACAATAATCAATCGTATTGGTGGCACAGAGGGGCTCATAAATAAATTTCTGCTTAGGGCCCCATAAAGGCTTGGGTTTAGGCTTGTTAATCCCCAAATTATCCAGGGACTCCAGTCCCTGTCTCTATGTCAGTGAATATGGATAATAAATGTATTGCATGTGTATGAAATTTAATGACATGAAGATTTTTAAGTAATTAGAATTTCTTTACCCCAAAAATAAGTTAAATGCCATGTATCAGTCTAAAAATGTTATTTCTAAGGCTTTAGGACTCCAGCAAACCGGAATGAGAGCCATTATCCACAAATGAAGAAAACTTGAACAGTGATGAACCTTCCCAGGAGTGGCCGACCCACCAAAATTAGTCCAAGAGCACAATGGCGACTCATCCAGGAGCTCATTAAAGAACCCAGAACAACATCTAGAGAAGTGCAGGCCTCACTTGCCTGAGTTAAAGTTTGTGTTAATGATTCAGCAATAAGAAAGACACTGTGCAAAAATGGCATCCATGGGAGAGTTCCAAGGCAAAAGAGACTGCTGACCAAAAAGAACACAAAGGCTCATCTCAAGTTTGGCAAAAAATATCTTGTGATCTCTGTGATGGAATGTTTGCATTGTGCAGCTACCACGTGCTTGATTAGATAACTGCATGGACGATAAAAGCTGTCATGTGTATAGTGCGTATGGGTGCATGTCCCAACACTGATCCAAAAGTAAAACCATGTCTGAGGCCCTCTAGTGGCTAGATGCAGTAACTGCCTGTTAGTTGATAGGACAGATGGCAAACTTTTATTTTAAGTTCCATCTTCTCAAATTATATTCTCGACTTTTCTCAATTCTTGAACTTTTAAAAATTTGTCCTCTTTGAATATGTGTCCCAAATGTATAATGTGTTTTTTGAGGTGTTAAAATAATAGGCACCTCTTTGATGTGGAAGCCATACAGGTGTGTCCTAACTTACTAAGCAAGTGATAACTTTTTCATTTGTTGATAATTAAACAGCACCTAAATGAAATGCTTTGCTGTCACCATCGTGATTTCCTCAGTCCTGCAGACTCTGTAGACAGCAACATCATAGCTACGTAAGAGCAAAGCGCAAGTCAATGCTCTGTTGTTGACAAAAGAGAACAAAAGTGAAGACACAGTTGATGTCATTTATTAATGGAGAAAATGCATTGTACGTATATTCCAATGTAATGCACTGAAGTAGAAAGCCAGTGGGAAATCACATTACATCTTTTATTTTTTAATACTCCATATCCACACCTTTATTTTTGATGACAGTCCTTTTGGATGGCATGGATGGTACCAGTGCTGCACACATCTGAAAAGATCAGAATTTTTGGAGACATTTTTCATAGCTGCTCTTTGCTGGAGGGGATTTTTTCCCCCTATCTTTCTCTTTAAAGTACCCCAAAGGTGTTCTGTTGGATTTAAGTCAGGCAACATACTTGAACAGGACAAAGTTTTCACTTTTTTCTTCCTTAGAATCTACTGCATTATTTTGTCAGTTTGGTGTGGATTGTTATCAGGCTAAAATATTTCTCTTCTGACAAGCTTTGTGAGATTGGAAGACTTCCTGTCAATTAGTAATTTGTTAAATCCACAGGCATTCATGGTGGTGTCTATACCTGTCATCTCCTAAACACCTTATGCACTCACTACCCAAGTCATCACAACTACAACTTCAAGCTTTATTGAGGGACTATGTATTCACTGTGGTAGTCCTGACCAGGCTGCTAGACCGTATCTGATGTGTTTCCAATATTCACCAGTTTGTTTTAAATGTAAGATTAATCTTGCAGATTCGTGGTGAAGAGTAAAGTTTCTTTTTCCTATGTGATGTCCTTTGAACTATCACAGAAATTTAAGATTTCCATTGATAACCACTGTGCCAAGTCTGAAGCTTTACATAACCCTGCAAATTTTTTTTTGACTTGACAGTGTGGGCAGAAGTGTGTGGACGTTTATCGTCAGCCATGGATGTGGACAAGCATCTTCCTCCTTCTTGATAGCTAAAACTTTTTAAGATTATACAACCTTTTTTGAACTTCTCTATCTATTCAAACACATGTCTTCGCAACTAAACACTTTCTCCATACTGCTCACAAAGTCTTTGATAAAAATATCGGCACCAGGTCCACTCTCAGAAAATCACAAAAACATACTGCACGCTGCTCTTCTTTCATGCAAATTACAAGTGGGGCATCCATTTTTGCTCGCACCACAGGTACAAATGAACTGATGTTTCATGTTCACACATGCACAGTGGTGACTGGGGTGACAGTAGCATTGATTGGAAAGACAATATAACCGGACTCACCCTTGTATGTTTGTGTGCATTCATTCATGCACAGTTCTCTGAAGATCCCATCACACATGTAGATGGGGTTGAGTTCTGGCCATTCCAACACATTAATTGTTTTATTATTTAGCCAGTCAGATGTCTATTTGCTGGTGTTGCTGGTTCATTTTGCAGGGATCGTGGTCTTGTTGCATGACTTTTCGGCTCAACTTCAGCAGTCTTATAAATATTCTGAAATGATGTGGATGCTCTTGATGTCTAAACTGAATTTGCTAAGACACCCAATCTTGTGAAGAATGGGAATTGTCTTTAATCTTACTCTCTGTGGGATGCTGAATTTCCAAACGTTTGTAACTGGCCTTATAACCCGTCCCAGATTGATTAAGCTACAGGAGCTTCTCTGAGGTCATGGCTGATGTCCACTCCTCTGAACAGAGTTGCTCAGGTAACTAATGCTATACTTTGGTCAGTAGATCTTGTTTATAAAAAACACTAGCTAATCTTTCTAAAATAGTTAATGTTTTCTAAGACTGCAGTTACTAGTAGCTACAGTGTTACTTGCCTTGGTGGGCACAAGTAGTGAACACTTGCTTGTTTATGAGTATCAGTGTTAAAACACTCGGTTTTTTCCCATTTAACATTAGATTATGTACACAACACTGCCAAAAGTATTCACTCACTTGCCTCCACATGCATATGAACTTGAGGAACATTGAATTCTTAATCCATATGGTTTAATATGATGCTGGCCCATAATTTGGTGCTATAACAGCTTCAACTCTTCTGGAAAGGCTTTAGGAGTGTTAGGAATGTGTTTATGGGAATTTTTGACCATCCCACCAGAAGCACATTTGTGAGGTCAGACAGTAATGTTTGATGAGAAGGCCTGGCTCGCAGTCTTCTCCCTAATTCATCTCAAAAGTGTTCCATCTGGTTGAAGTCAGGACTTGGGATGTCATTGGAAGTCAGGCCAGCAAATACGTTTGGCAATATAGTGTATGTAACCATGTTGTCATGAAGTCAACTGCATAATCTACGGTTAGGAACTTCTAGGCTTTGGAGAGTGTTTTGTAATATGATACTCTACATGTGCTGACCTATTACTATTAAAATAGCAAATAACCAATAGTGAAATGTAATGTGAACTAATTACTCACATTTATTGTTTAGCTGTTACAGTCCTACTTTATTGTGGCTCACATTATTCAATTTAATCCTAATGTGAATCAGTATAATGAGAAAGAAGTTCCATGAATTAGACTCTGACAGCATTGCCAATAGCACAAAAGCAGAGTGATGTCATTTAGCCAAAGAATGGTCAATAAACACAGAAAGGGTCAGATCTGAAGAATTTATTTTTTGGACATTTGGAACCAAAAGTTTTAGAACAAGGTAAAGAGTCTTCTGAAAAAAAAAAAAAAAAAGTAATTTTTGAAATAAACAAAAGAAAAAATTGCAACCTAATTAAAACTATAACTGATGGTGGGGAGGGGGAAACAGAACCAATACAAAAACATTTCCAGTCCTTCACAGTACACAACAGTGATTAAAAAAAAAACAAAAAAATAATAAATCCATGAGCGTTTGTTTGCCGTTGTCCCTGAATGGGATCTGTAATAATATTAATATCAACATCAATAAAAAATAATTACAGGTTAAAAAGTGAAGCCTGCACCACTGGGAATAGCGGTCAGCAGCTGTATCTGTGAGTGTGTGAGAGAAACAAAAACAGGTCACTGAAGAAGGGTTTGGATTCTTTCAGTCTATGCCGAGAGGTCGCTGTTGTCAAACCGCTCCTGATCGTAAACCTCAGCAACGACCTTTCGACCTCCAAACCAGCGATTGTTAAGAGCCTGAATGGCCTTGTTCATCTCGGATGCTGCTGAAAACTCCACAAATATCTTAACGATGACCTCTGCGTCCTCCTCCTCACCCTGCTTCTCCTGGTAAATAATCACTCTGTTGACAGCACCAAACTTTCCACATTCTTCCGTTACCTCACCTTCCAGGTCGTCATCTATGTCTTCAGGTCCGACCATGTTCCTGAGCACCATAACCGTTGACTGTGGGTAGAGATAAACAGTGTTTAAACAAACTGCTGGGACAGCTCTGTGCTGATAGTACTCTCAGAAACTATACCATTATCTGAACATGAATTAATTAAAACTTTAACAGTTTTTATTTTAATTTACCAAGTTAACCTAATGCTCTGAAAAGTATTAAGGATTTTTCATTAAATATTAAAATAAAAATTGTATTTATCCATCATCCCATACTAAAGGAATGGGAACATTATCATATTTCAGCAGAAAACCTAAAGCAATAATGGTCACCTCTTGCTTCCTCAGGAGTTTCTGCATGACCATGTGTCTGGCGCTGCTGCCAGAGATGCTCATGTGCTCCTGTTCACTGAGCATCTCCTGACCCGTCCCATCTAGGGCTGCTTCCTCCTCTTCCTTGTCCTTCTTCTCCTTGGCCTCCTGAGCAGCAGCCACAGCAGCAGAGATCATGGGTGGAGAGGCCAGGACAGGGTTCACCAGACCAACCTGGGGTACAACAGGCCGTGCTGGAGTCACGCCTGCAGAGGAGGAGCAATTAGAACATTTGCTGTAGACACCAAGTACAACACAAAGCCCCAGGGCACCTACAATAGCCCTCTGAATGTTATGCTTGTAAAAATTAGGGATTTTAATAAAGCCTAGGGGGCTCCAGTACAAGCCTAATCATCATTCGGTTTCAAAGTTTTACTTTACATCTTTATACTGTTTTAGAAAACAAAATGGAAAAAAAAAATCCTAAAGAAAGGTAGCTGGTGACTTACTTAGCACTAGCTACTTGCCTCTGAATACATTTGTTGATCAAAAGTAAACAAGTAAACAGTTAAAAATATATACATTTCAAAAGAGGGTTGTAGATTTAAAAAAAATGAGGGGTAGAGAAAATCTACCCAGTCAGTCTTCCTCCTCACGGACCGACGAACTCCACACATCCCTGCACCATTAATAGTTCTTTCCCCTTCATGTCAGTCAGTTCAAATAAATGTTACCCATTTTACTCCATAAAATATACAGCACTCACTGGCCAATGAGAATGAGAGATTTGATTATGAGGGGAGGGGCTAGAAACAATCCTCTTCACACTTGGTTGGTGGGGGGATAAGAGGCCACAGTCAGGGTGATTGTGGAGAGTAAAGACAGGGAAGGGAATAGAGACAGAGATAGAGAGATAAAGAAAAACGGAGAGAGAGAAAGAGAGAGAGAGAGAAAATAAAACAGAATCTATTAGTGTACAGGTCCTGTGACAGACCATATTCAACTATGTAATTGTGTAGAAAACTAAGTAAACCTGGGGAAGAGAGTGACTTGAACACAAGCTATATAAACAGTATAAAGGATTATAAAAACAACAGTACCATACAAGGTCTTCTTGAAACTGACTACCAACAGCTTCAATTCATATTATTAAACCAATACTCATAATACAATGCCACTGTTAAAAGTTTGTTTGTATGGTGACAAAGACTTCTGGAATTATGCAAGTCTGAATGATTGTCTCCTACTGAGATTTAAAAATATATATATCATTTAAATAAATATACACATCACATAGAAGCCATTCATGCCAATAAGTCCAAATGGTCCAAAATGCTTAATAAAACAATGTCAGGCATACACTATAGAGAGTTTTTTTTTTTTTTAGCTCAAGCTTCTTGCCAAATTTCAAAGTCAGGTCAACGTTCAGAAAAATCAATTTGTTATAATGTTCTGAAAAGAGTAGCAATGCATGATTTGTCGAAACATCCTTGGATAAAGCTGACAGACAAGATTAATTTATTTGATGTCAGAACTTAAACATTTATATTCAAAATTAATGCAGGTATGTCAGGCATCAATACCAGAACGGAAATAAATGTACAACTCAAACATCGTGCTAGATGGTGGTTTTGAACAATATATGCACATCACTCACAGGCTACGGCTGTATTTATGAGCGATTCGAATCTGAAGTACAACTCGGGCAAGTTTAAAAGCAGTACAGTGTATGCCTAAGCATCGTCAATGACTAACAAGGATTAACAAATCTGATTTCCTACAATGCACCCCCCCCCCAAAAAGTTCCCAGTTCACACACATGAGCTTCATGCACACAAGAGACATGCTATATGTGAGACACACTAGGTGACCATGCTAGAAATATGATTATATTTCTACCATGTGAATCTTAAGACCCTAGCCTACCTGTGATGACCCCTGGGGCCTGTGCTGCCATAACAGCCTGGGGGAGCTGTGGCAGGTTCACTGAGCCGGCCGTCATTGCCCCCAGGATGGACGCGCCAGCCACCGCTTCCTGGAACAAGAGGGGGACATATAGGAACACCGCCCAGACAGCGCCCGTTAACCAGTACACACAAGGTACGGACAAGACTTGACGAGACAGGACAATGACAGGACAGACAAAGACTCACATGGACTAGGCCTGGGCCTGCTGCATTTAAAATGTGACAAATAAGTTTGTAGACAGTTTATTACAACCTTTCTCTTCCAGATCTTATGCACCTGAACCAAAAGCTGCAAAGGTCTTGATTGCCTGATTAAGGTTTATTAGAATATACAAAAATTTAACACACACAGTGTGGACTAAAAGTCTAAAACCACTGGTCGACATGTCTTCATTTTGAATTCTTTTCGAACATCTTCAGGCGGTTTAGTATATAGCCATTTCCTACTTTGCCTTAATGATAGTACACTGGACATGCTGATGATTCATGCTAGATCAAATCCTAACATTTTGAACATCACAAATTTAAATGGTGACACTAGGAACCATGCACAATCATGAATGTGAAATTATTTCCTCAAAAAAAAAAAAAAAATTATTTTTTGCACTTTTACATAAATCAACCAAATTAATCAATCGAGAGTTTCACTGCAGTTTTAGATAAAAAATTTTTTGACTGTCATGCATGCGAGTGAAATTATAAAATGACAAGCTTTGAAAGCAGCAGATTATAAATTAATTTTAGCTCAGTTTTCAAACTGTAAAACTACCTGAATGTACTAAATGACAATTATCCCACCATGGATTTTATTCTCCCTATTAGCTGTGAAAGAATGCTTCTAGCAGCATGCAGAATTATTTTCACACATGAATTGATCAGATTGTGCACCACAATCAACACTAAAGGTGACATACAAAACATATTTGTGTTACCTTTTTTTGGCCAGGCAGTATATTTGCATCAACAAAGGTAGACTACTGGCTCTTTTTGTGAAATTTTACAGGAACCGTTACATGGTCCGCACTGCAAATCACTGAGGATAATTCTGCTCTTCCAAGTGTCTCTCAAACGATATGGCTTTGCCTTTAATTGCAATTAGGTAACTGTGTGTTGAGGCTCATTATTTGGCAAATGTTCAGACCTGCATCTTTTGATCTGGGAGAAAGATTAGGAGTGCAATATTTCAACTAATTCAACCATTTAGTTATATCTATAATGGAAAAGCAGATTTGGGTTCCAATAAGGTAGGACTAAAACCACCACAACATTCTGCAGCAAGCAGATTCGGATAAATGCCACAGCAAAAACTACTCTATGGCCTGTATAGTCAATGCAAGTCAGGCCCAAGCCAAGAGACAGAGACCACAATTATGACAAGACAAAACAAGCTAAACTAATCATACAATTTATGACTCAATTTAAAAGTATTACATTACAGTTAATATTTTAATAGTTAAACTTTGAATATAAAAAGACAAGTATATGGTAACATACCACAGATCATATATTTTCAACAGCTAAGTGTAAAGGGTTTTAAAATTTTCTTTAAGTCAATGATTTATGCTGTAGCATAGACTTTGTACATGTTATAAAAATGGACTGACAATCCAGAGAAGTAAATGCAGCTTGTTAAAGCATAAAAAAGCACACTCAGTAATTATTTGACTATAGTTAAAAAGAACAGATTAACTTAAAATATTAATTAGATCTAAACACATGCTTATCTGTTTTTGCCAAACTGAAATAAGAGATGCAGGTAATGACTCAAGGGTCAAGGCACCTTAGCAGATAAAAGGCATAATGCTGCCTTTATATGAGGGGTGTTCAAGTCAAACCGGGACTTGTGATGAAATGTCTAGTGAATGAAGGCATAAAAACTGATCGACATTTAGAGAAGACTACAAGCACAGTATGGTGATGAAGCTCTTAGCTGCAGTAAAACATCTGCATAGTGCAAACATATTAAAAGAGGCTGTACGTCTGTAAATAAAAAAAAACCTGGCTGAGGTGTCTCTGAGCACATTGTAGGCGTTCTTATGAATATTTAGCAAGTGGAACGTCTAATCCTTGAAAACTCATCGAGAACTTGCATTTGTATGTTGGAACTGTACACAACCATTCACGAACATTACAGGAACTCAGCTTGAATTTATTGCCCCATCTCCCATACAGACCTGACCTTGCTCCGAGCTGTTTCCACAAGTTTGGGCCATTAAAAGAGTTCCTGGAAGGCCGGTGTTTCAAACTTGAGGCTAGCCGTCTGATTATGGCTCTAGTATATTGAGAGAACTTTCTATCTCGATGGTAACCAAGCACTAGAGAAATGCTGGGATAAGTGCATTAGTGTAGCAGGGGATTATACAGTGGAACTTTGGATTACAAGACGAGCAAAAATCTTTTAGATATTTTAACTTGATAAAGGAGCGAGGTCTTAACATACAAGTAGTACACGCGCCTTGTCTGCTGAACGTCACGTGATCACAACTGAGCCAATGTAGCCTGTAGCCCCCCTTCCTGCTCCTCTCTCGTCTTATTTCAGCCACGGTTCTTTTCATAAGTAAAGTGCAGGTAAATTTGTTTCATTTTTACTTGTGTGAATTAATAATTTTTATATGAATATTCTTCGGTTGTAGACCGAATCATCCGAGTTTCCATTATTGCTTATGGGGAAATTTGCTTTGATACACGAGTGATATGCAAGCATGCTTCCAGAACAATTATGTTCACAATTTAAGATTTACCTATATAGAAAAATAAGTGTTTTTAAACCGTATCCTGCACAATCAAAAGTCCCGGTTTGATTTGAATGCCCCTCCATTTTATTATCTTAGTTTTTTTTTTTTTTTTTTTTTTTAGCAGTGAGCAACTTCAGACCCTGAGGTACCTGAAACTACAGCTGCCCAATCAGCATCCTGAATTTATATGACTGTAGAATTAACATTCTCCATCTAGCAGACATCTATGGCACAATGATTACCAGCATTACTGAGAGGTCCTGAAGACAAGTCTCTCCGCACACTTATAAATCTACACAAAACAAAAAAGCACCAGCGTGCTTGGAACAGAATTGCCTGAAGGATTTACCAGACAGTTGAGGAACTCTTCTGTCCGATTCTCCGGAGTGGAAAGATTCCATGCCATCTGTTTTTGGAGTTTACACGCTATGTTATCTTTCTGCATGTAAAAAGCTCTGTCTCATATAAGTAATGCTGTCTTCATGCCAGTCAAAAGCTAAACTGACTTAAAGCAAGCCCTCACATACAGCACCATCTCTCTCCTCTAACCTTGCTAAGCCCATTAAAAAACAAACACAAAATTCACTGCCTTATTTTAATCAAGGAACCATTCTAGTGCCAAATGGAAGCAGCTGATCTTACACACACACTCACACACACTCTCCTGACTAACAATAAATGGTAAAAAAGTAAAAAGGACTCACCTGGGCGGTGATTTTGGCAGTGGCCGCGGCAGCAGCCACTGCAGCAGCAGGGGGCAGGCCCCCGGGTGCTGTGGGTGTCAGCATCGGTATGGGTGGTGTCACTGCCTTGCCCACGCGCAGGTATTGACCACCCAAATCAAACAGGTTCATAGAGGACACTGCGTCCTGCGCTGACTGGGCCTTGTCATACTCTAGAGAAGAAGGAAACAGCAATGTAAGACTCAAAATACCTGAATGAAAGATTCAGCTTAAATCTTCTGGCAGAGCACTGTGTCATTTACTGTGTAATTACCAGAGGGCACTTATGGCAAATTGTCCGCAACTGAGCCTAAGGAAAATAACGACAACAACAAAAAAACAAAAACTTACTATGAAAGCATGTGAGGAACCTGCCCCCACCCCTTCTCTATCCCCTGCGAGACATATGTAGAGAACAGCATTCCGCTATGACTGACCGCTCTCGGCCGCATACACAGTATTTACAACCTAACAAAAACAGAGGCCTAGTTCTCACCTATGAAGCCGTAGCCTTTGTGTTTTCCTGTCGTAGGCTCTCGTGCCAGCATACAGGACTTGATTCTCCCAAAGGCCTCAAAGACGCTCTTGATGTCGTCGTCTGACAGATCAGGGTGCACGGATGCTACGTAGATTCTGTTATAGGCGCGGGCTTCTTCGGCTAACTGGTCTATGATTGGCTGAGCTTGACCGATGTTGCTTGGCCGTCCGACCTTGGAGGAAATATTAAAACAATTAAATATTTATTTAATTTATGCAATTATTTAATTTATAATCTCAATAGTAATTTTTATTTTCTTGGTAATCTGATTAGTTATAAAAATAAATAAAAAAACACTTACTTTAATATTTCTTCCCCCTAACATGACGGAGTTCATTTGCTCTAAAGCCAGCTGTGCTGCCTCCGGTACCTCATACTCTACAAATGCAAAACCCTGTAGAGAGAAAAAAGACAAATTCTGGTCAGACTGTGTGGGGGTGGGGGTGGGGGGGGGGGGGGATGGGGCAGATACGACACATAAAATCAGTCAAACATGTACGCTGAATATGTAAGATTTCATGCCTTGTGCTTAAGCGTAACTGAGTCCCAGGACATGTCGATGCTCTTGATTGGCCCAAAAGGTGCGAAAGCTTGTCTAATTGTATCCTCTCCAAGCTCATAGTAGATCGAGCCCACGTAAACACGGCACATTATGGCAAGCGCCCGTTGCCGCTGTGCTGCAACCTGAAACAAACAACAACAAAAAAATCAAACTCCGTTCGTAAACCACTCTCAAAGATCAAATGAAATCTAATTTTAAAAAGTATGTTCTTTAAGAGTGTTTCAGTGATTGGAGTATGCTGGTTCTATCCTCAAACATACTGGTACCGAAGACATAGCACTGGCTCTGCTTTACCTCCTGACCTTACACACGAGTACTGAGCAACTGCATGTATGCCAAGAAATGGAGGACGACGATCATGTTCCTGCCTCAATTAATTTATTATTATTTTTTAAAATAAAAAGTGTAAAATATGTACTCTCTCTTACCGACTGTAAGGGTGAAAGAGGGTCACCGAAGCCAGCCATGGTCAGTGAGGCCATCTGTATGGAATTGGGGATCTGTTAGGGAAGAGGGAAGAGAGAGAATTGTCAAGATTAATAAAATATATTATTAATCTCTTTATATCAGCACACAAAAAATGGTGATGTTTATCAGTCACACATTAGCACCCAACATTTCTTATACTTGCTAAAGCTGCAAACACTAAGAACAATAAGGTTTTCCCAAACGCCATCCGAGTTAGCTACAGTTACCTGAAGGTTGTTAATTGGCTGCTGTTGGGCGAGGGTCTGCTTGACCAGCACACTCTTGATGCTCTGTTCCATGGCATACTTTTTCGCCTGTGATAAAACCAAATGTTCAATATGAAATCAGCAAATACTGAAATCAATCCTCTTTAGGTGTGACAGATTTTGGAGGATGTCAATGATATTAATAATCCACAGCACATGCCAGCAGGTGAGAACAGTACTAGCAGACAAATCACACTAGTACTGAAGGCATAACTCTGGCTTTTCTATTCTACTGAATGCAAACTAGTGAAGGACAAGTTAACTATCAACTTAATCAAGCTGATATAAGCATTGTTTTACAGAGGTTACACTGTGAATGTTACAGTAGGGTTTGTGTATGTGTGTGGGGGTGGGGGGTGGAGAAAAAGAAAAAAAAGTGGTAACCTTCTGCAGGGCCTCCTGCTGTTCAGGGGTGAGAGGCGGCAGGCCAAGCTTCGAGGCTGTGCTCTGTCCATTCTCCATCATCAGAGCCTTGCCTCCCTGAAAAGAACACACATGTGAGACCCAAAGCTTTTATAACATTACCTTTAACTTTATGATCATTTAGGTTCAGAGCAAACACAGCCTTAGATAAAAATATGTAGTTTACATGAAGGTACTTAAATGTGAATTCGAATACATGCATACATGACCTTGCTTTTCAAGTTGCTGTACATACTCTGACAGGGCTAAACAGTTTTAATATACCGTTTCTGTGCCCATGTAAATTTTTTAGCTGGAAAACTCCACACAGACATTAACTGAACAGATATGTTTATCAGTTTGGGAAAGTAAGCACTGTAGTTCTCCATGATGCTGTTTATAAAGATTAAGTACAAATAGTAAAAGAGAAACCAACATTGTACTTTTTCTCCCCAGCAACAGAAGGATACTGGCATTCAGTAGACGATGCTAGCCACCTTTCCTTAAAAGTGGGAAGGCTACAGTAAGCATGATGAGGTGCGCTGCCTGACTCTACACAGAAGAAAGCTGAAGTACCTTTGCTCAAATGAACTCCAGTGATGCAGAGCCTCCCTTAAGGAGGTCTGAACCCAATTTGTTCTGCCATTGGCTTTGGAATTATAGTACAGTCAAGAGATATGCTCTACAGCACAGACGACACAGAGAGAAATGACATAAAGGAAAAGAAAAAACACAAACCTACTTAGAACAAGAGATACTTGAGAGCGAGTCAACAGACTGAGAACACCGACATAAGAAAAAAAAATATCAAGGATACCCATTTTCCTTCCATTTAGGGTATCATGAAGTGCAAGACAACATGTTTACTGATTGTACTACTATTTCTAATTACATACGTTAAGTTGAGTGTCAGGTTCACTGCTTACTCATAAATGTTGCTTACAAAAACAACTTTGTGAAAGGGACACGTGCACAAGCCAGATCTCTCTGTGACCCAAGGTGCAGTGGGAAAACTAATGACATCTATACAAAACGTACACTTAAAGGACAATGGAAAGGTGGGCCCACTTACTTAGCGCCTGCTCTCTTGTGAGGTGTCCTAATGCCAATACCAGTGGAGAAATATCCAGGGAGACCTTTAATGATTTATTTACTGTCCGGAATCTAGGAAACAAAACAAAAACATTATCATACATCAACCCACAAAGATGATAAGTGTAGATTTAAAATCTTCTTAAAATATGCTTATTATACACAAACTATACTATTTTACAATCCTAACAAAGATGAACCGGTCGATCGGCCAGCAACCAAAATTGACTGGTTGTTAGTTTGATTGGCCATGACTGGTGATAAACCTCAGGTATCAACGATTCTGTACCAACATCAGAAAGCTTTCGATTGGCACAAGAGAAACAAATTTTATGTCTTCCTCTGACCAAAAGTCATGTGTATGTTAAAAGCCTCTGCTCTGCCTTTTTCTCCAAACTCTGAATTAGTCTCAAACCTACTCACTATACATGCTTACACAAGTCTCAAAACACTGAAAGGGCAAATTAAAGTTGAAAAGCATGTGCCATTCACCGTTTCTTTATAATCCTACAGCTGATACAACTATTCACACATTTTTAACTCGTTTGGTAGGAGTGAATTATTTGCCAAGACTGTTCAGAAATAATTACGGCGGATGACAGATAAGTGCTGCTCAGTTAAATGTAGCTTTTTTGTTTAATTTAATTTTAAGTTAATAGTTAAACACTTGTATTTGGAATAAGTTTTTGTTGTTTAATTGCTGGGCTTGGTTTTTAAATGAGAAAACTAAATGTTAGAAGGAATGGGCTACAGTTAATTAACAGTTAAGTAAACTTTAATGGTTTTTTACAAACTGTACCAATCAGGGAAAATGTAATCGCGTATTGGGATATTTATAAAACTGTGATGCTTATAGAACGTAATCAACACCCAGGTGTCGTGATAATAGCGTACTGAGTGATGAAGGGGAGATCCCCATCCCTATTTTTATACACACACACGTACGCATATACAGCGGAACCTCGGATTGCGAGTAACGCGGTTTGCGAGTGTTCCGCAAGACGAGCAAAGATTTTTAAAGTGCCACTATTATGCTTTTTCAAATATTTTCTTTCATGCAGTGTGTCATGTAGCTGTATGTGAACATAAA
>JAQMYJ010000001.1:26975516-26987314 GCA_030014305.1 Clarias laeviceps
CAATGTAGAAAGAAATAAAAATCAGGAACCATCATGGAGTTAGAAAGTGTTCTAAAACTTTTGAATGGTAGTGTATAAACTGATCAACACTGATCACCTATCATCATCCATGCTCATGGGGAACTATACACCAATCATCCATGCTCATGGGGAGCCTCCAAGCTCCTCAGAATCCAATCCAGTTAAGCACCCATGGGACGCAAGTCCGTATATGGGGCCCCAAAAGAATGTATACACATTTCAACGGTTGTAATCTATGCCCTTTTTTAAAACTTGAATTGAATGAAGGCAGCAATGTGTAGTATTATGTCTCCTCTAAAGATGTCAGTAGTCGCACTATTGTTGATCCTATCATGTGACCAGTAGAAGATGGCCATATATAATTTTTATGTTAAAGTGCATATACATTTTTTTTGGGCCTTCTATACACACACACAACCATTAAATTACAATAAAAACATTAAATTCATTGAACCCTGTACAGATATTAATAGATTGTTCCAATGAAACAGTAATGGGACTGGACTGGAGTCTTACCTGAGGGCAGACAAGATCTGTGTGCACCAGCGTTTCCATGCCTACAGCACCAAAAAAACACAAAGAGAATGAGAGAGGGGAGCACACACACATGCACATGGACACGCGCATGCGTACATACACACACACTTAAACACACAAACGGAGTGAGGTTATCGTGCAGACAGGGTGTGAGGATGCAAAAATGTGGTTCCTCCTTTACCACAGGGTGGTGGTGTACCGCTTATCAAATCATGTTTATGAGGAGGAACTGGGGCAAGAAAAGAAAAGGAAAAAAAAGTCATACCTTAACATTCATAGTCTTGTGATTTTTCTTAGTTTTCTTCAAAAACTGTTTTAGACTTCCAGAGGACATGTACTCTGTGATAAAAATCACCTGTGACACAAAGACCGTAATGTTAAAACAGCCTTTTATCTTCAGGATCTAGTTTATATAGGAATATACTTGATCTAAAGAACCTAATCTGTTGGCATCATGGATCATGAGAAGCGTAATAGCTCACCATGAAGGCAACAATTACAAACGATTTCTAATCATAATTGAATCTTGTTTTAAATAAGAAGAAATCCAATCAATTAAAAATCACCATAGTTCGATAATATAAAATAATAGTCAAAAGTAAAAAGGTTGTAAAAAGTAAAAGTAAAAAGGTTGAAGCATTTCATTTAGCATTTACATACCAATATGTCCTGTATAAGAAATTACAGTCTCCCTCCCTCCCTCCCTCACTCACTCACTCACTCACTCCCTCACTCCCTCACTCCCTCCCTCACTCCCTCCCTCCCTCACTCCCTCACTCCCTCACTCCCTCACTCCCTCCCTGTTTTATCCTGCTTTCAGGGTCATGGGATGTACGTATACTATTAAAAGCTCACTGATAAAAGAAATAAAGCTCAAACATATTCTACGGTCAAGGGGTTAAACATTAATTGTGCTTTTGTGTATTTATGAATCTTCATATCTCACCCTGGCTCGGTTCTCCCTCATGTCCAGCCAGTATTTATGAAACTTAACGATGTTGGGGTGCTCCACCTGCATGAGGTTCTCGAACATTTCCTTGATTCTGTCCTACACACGAAAAGACAAAGACACCAAATCAGTCCACAGTACAGGTATCCCATTATACTGTATGAGCACCTTGACCATGACACAGACAACGATTTATACCAGCCGGTGTGACTAAGCATGATATAGAACCTGCACTGATGAGCAGATTGAGGCCTGAATGAATTAAAGTGCACACTGTGAAACTAGAACAAACACTGAGAAACCAGACTATGCATCCCACTTCAGTATGGCCTTTAATTCATTATTGTGCCTGATCATTTTTATTATTGTATTATTGTAGTATTATTGTGTCAACCATCGCACTGCCGAATTCTCAAGTCTGACTGATCAGATGTTGTTGATTGATCTTATATAATAGCAGCACTAACCGCAGCAGAGCAAATAACAGGTTTTTAATTACTGCGCCTGTTCTGATATGTTGTTATTCAACTAGTAACACCTTGTCTAAGGACGTCTTACAGTATGAGATGACATTTTCTATAAGATGCTTATTTAGAATGTAGGTTAATCGCCTTTGGCAGAGCAAGTTTAATAAGACTAAGAATCTGCATTTTGTTTATTTTGTTTAAGCTATTTTGCAAAATTCCAAAATGTACTTTTTTTGTTATTTTAGACTTGCCATGCAGGTTGGACTCCAGTGTGTTTATACAAGCAAAAATATTTTTTTTGCCCAGGGCTTAAATAAGCCAATTAGATTTGCCCCCTAATGTGACCTCATATTAGAAGTTAACCCTCTCCAGGATTGTTGTTCAGCTCTGCAGTTACCTGGCAGGGTGTTTAAAAGGGACTTTTGATGGTGCAGAACAACAATGATGAGGTGTATAAGAACCATCTTTCTTTCCCAAGAACTCCTTTAATGGCCCAAACATGTGAATACGGCTGGGGGAAGGTCAGGACTGTACGGGCGATGTGGCAATAACTGCCAGCTGAGTTCCTGTAATGTGCAGTTGATGTTTGTAAACTATTGTGTGTACAGTATCCACAGACATGCGTCTCTTCTGAAAGTTTGGCAACAAATTATTTGTTGATTTTCGAAGAATCAGATGTTCCACTCGCTGAATGTTCACCGGAATGACTGCAGTGGGCTCTGAGCCACCTCGACCAGACTCGTCATTCTCAGATGTACAGCCTTCTTTAAAACTTTTGTAGCATTGAAATGTGTTGCTGCAGCTAAGAGTCTCATCACCGTGCTGTGTTCGAAGTCTTCGGTTTGACTTGAACGCCTCCATACATTGACACTGAAATGGCCACACTTGGAAGAGGAGTGAAAATTGAGGTCTGAATAAAATGCATTGTCATTGTACAGGGGTATAAAAACAGACCTACTCTGGAGTTAACTTTTTAAGGAAATGGTTCAATATGGGACCTTTAATTTCAATAGGAAAAAAATGAGTCTGGAGAGGGAATGATCTTGACTTAGGATCAAAATGCCAAGTGGAAAGGGTTTACTGTAAATGATTTTGTACTGTAAATGAAGAGGGTTCCTTATCCTGGAAAATAAAAGCTTCAGGCACAAAGACTGCTGGTCTGGGTGCGACTTAATAGAAACGGTGACCAAAGTGACATCTGACATTAAGATTTAAGGAAAAGACAGAATCAGTAAATACAAAGACATTATGTTTTTTGTTTTTTTTAAACTACCGTCATCCCTCCGTAAGATTATTCTATTTACAGTCTTATTCATGACTAGTGTTTAGAGAACTCACAAGTACTACAATTTGCTCCAATCTTCAAATCTCTGACTTAGCAGTGAAACAGTGTGTCATTTATCTCATTAAGATGAGCGAGTGACTGGTCGCACCTCATGAGCCTTGAAGACCTTCTTGTCAGAGAACTGCACCTCGTTCCACACCACCTCCACTCCTTCTTCTGTGTCCATGGCCAAGGAAGCGCTCTCAATGCCAGGGACGTTCCCCTGACTGAGCTGAAAGAGATGAAGTTACACAATTAGGAAGAGAGCTCGTTCACATTATGCTGTTGAAACTGGGATTTTCAGCCCATGCTATTCATAATAGCTTTACTAGTTAATTTTTATGCTTACTTTTTACATTAACAAAAAATTGCATATCTTTAAAAGGCAACTTTATTATTAAATTTTTTTTTTTAAAAATATAAAATATAAAAAAATTTTCTTTATATATATAAAGGATAAGGGGTTTGAACTTTGCATCCACTCGGTATGCGTGGAGTTTACCGAGTTCACCAACCCTACACAGAATAAGCGATATACATAATGCTACTGTATATCGCTTTATTATATTATAACATAATATATTATATCATATTATATCTATGATATAATAATTCATAGATAGATGAATTATTAGCGCTTGTCCATGGTGCTGTTAAATTCTTAAATCTGACATCAGAAGTGAATAACAACATTTCTACAACTGCAGCTCGGACTATAGGCAAAGCAAATCACACATTTATATTAATGTGCTTTCTAGAACAACACATTGTAAGGACTTATGTGGTAAATGCTCAACGTAATCTTAACCCAACAAGAAAAGGATTAAGAAAAGAATATAATCAGTAACACAGTAAACCTTTTTCTGGCAAGATGTTAGTTTAAAGTTTACAGAAGGAATCTTCAGTGTCGGATTAAAGTCAGTAAGCTTTCCATCACTTAAAAGCCTTCAGGATAGAGGACCTTGCACTATCTGTAAATGTACCTTTTTTTTTCTGTATAATCATCTTTAAGTGAAAGTAAAAGAAAGGCTGTTGAAGAGATGACTCTCTATATAGGTGACTCTCTATATATGCTATAGCGCAAGTGATAACAGGGACTACAGCACAGACATTCCTGTAGTTACAGACACATAAAAGTAAATAAATTCAATAAAAATGTCATTGTTGGAAAATGTGTTATATAAGAAGGAAAAAAAAAATTATTAATGGGGACCTATTATGCAAATTCACCTTGTTGTTCAGTTGGGTTTCCAGTGTACATGTACAGTGCCTTGCAAAAGTATTCATACTCCTTGAACTTTTTCACGTTACAACCACAAACGTAACAAAGTATTCTGAAGCGGAAAGGAAACGATAAATGTTTTTCAAAATTATTTACAAATAAATATTTGAAAAGAGTGGCATATTCTGATACCCATAACTAAAATCCAGTGGAAAAAAGGGGTATGAATACTTTTTGCAAGGCACTGTATATACAAAAAAGCATGAGAAATAAAATAAATCCATTCCATTTTTATATTGGCATGGGGTTAAACAAGCCAGTTCGCTTTTTCCCCTATTGTGACCTCATATAAGAAGGTTCCCTCCCCCAGCTTGTTGTTCAGTCATGCTGTTTATGAGTCCTTTGGAGGAGTGAAATGAAGGGAGTTTAAGGTATTACAATGATCTGAGGAATGTTTTAGCTGATGGTTTAACAGACACACTTTGGTAGAGCTCTGAGATCTATGTCAAGAAAGTATCAAGAAATATGGGATCTTTAAAGTGAATTTAAAAAGATAAAAAATATCATACAGTCCTACATTACAGAGACTGTCTTGTTTTAAGAACAAATATCACTTCTGTGTAATAAAACCGCCAATTCATTTTTAGTTTGTACTCAAGACATAAAGTCGTTTTATTACCCATTTAAAGGACACCATTTATCATCATCCCAGGCTCTCATTTTCTCTGTCTCCATAATTCTGCAAATAACTGTAACCTAAAATGGGCAAACAACCATGTTTACTGTAGTTTTGATGATTTATGGTGTATTTATTTTCTGACTGGAAGGAAACAGGCCTTGGACAAGGTTAAAAACAAGTCCTTTTTCCCTCCGTTTATAAATAGTGCTTTTTTCCAGAAAGTTGAAACTGTTTTTTTTTTTTTTTTTTTTTTTTAACTTGTCAATAATCCACTCTTCTTAAATCTTTTCACTTTGTGTATGTAAAAGTCTCAGATTGGCATGGAATGTTTGTAGAGTGACCGCATGCACAAATTCGATAATGTGAGTAAACATTCAATGAGGTCAAGCAACTGATTAAATCCCAACCTTGTAAATACAGAAAGAGCCCATTGTGGGCGATGAGCATTTGGGCAGCGTGTCTTGAAAAAACCGACAAGGAATTCCTAGAAATATGTTTTACAGTGTTTCCAGGACCTGAAACGTTAGGTGACTGTCGGATTCATATTTATCTGGGAATCTTTTAAATATATACTCAAACTGTTGGCCAACAGCTGGGAGCGGTCATGAGTGGACGTCTGAATTCCTCTTCTTATTGTAGAGATGCTTAAAATACTGTGTAGTTAATTCCTGACCAAAATATTTAAAAGTTTGATCTGGGATAATTATGAAAAACAACTCGTAATTCAATGATCATACATGTACTTAAATAGAACATTATCTCCTTAGGGTAATTTTAGTACCAGCTACAGTTTTTACAAAAATGAAATGTCATCTATATAAATAAAAGAAGGTTTTTTTCTGTACATTGGTCAGAACTCGCTCTCTCGATGAAATCGGTCCACTCAATGATATTGGAAACCAGTCTAAGAAAATAAATGTCTGTATGTCTGTCTGTCTGTCTGTCTGTCTGTCTGTCTGTCCAACCGGTTTAATCACGCAAAACAGGCTCGACAGAATTTAATGAAACTTTGCCAGTTCTTCAGTATTTGCCAGACGTTAAATCTGCACCATAAATGAATACACAGAGTATGTGGAAGTCACAGAAATGACCGTAATACTCCTACAAAGTGCCCAAATCCTCACGAAGCACAATCGAACATGCGACACAGCTTGGATTACTCAAAAAAAAAAAAAAAAAAAAAAAAGGGGCCAGTATACTATGAAAACTCAAAAATTCAAAGATGTATGGACAGATCCATCAATGATAATTATTTAATTATTCATGTAGGAAGCTAAAAAACTGTTTGTTTCATACAAGAAAGTGATGTTATGAATCGTCACGTGCCGGATTTATTAATCTACTTTAAACAGGGATTGTATTTGTCTGACGACGAAAGAAGTACGACTTAAAGCGTAAACAAGGCATAAGATACTGTACCTTACAAAACTTTCTTTGTATTAATAAGTTAGGCAGAGAGTTCTGCTGTACAGAAATACAGGCAGACATGTATGTGAGCTTCAACCTAAAATATTAATATCACTGATTACATTAAAGCTGATCAGATTATTTTTAGCTTCAACCTGTTAACTATTTTTAAAAACTCTGTAATCGTCAACGACAGGTACTAACGTTAGTTAAACCATATTTCTGATAGCTTTAACTAAATTGACTTATAATTCACGTTGTGTAGTTTAGAGTTATGAATTGAAACTTACAACCTTCTGGGCAGTAATGCAGAAACTGTCTAAGCCAGCAGTACATTACAGGAACGCCCATACTGTACCTAGAGGCTGTGGGTTAAGAAACTCAACTGGAAACCTGGCAGGGGGAGGGATTGAACTCAAACTTTCTGTTCGTCAACCTAAAACCTTAACCACAACTTAACATTTCGGCCACAAGCGAACCATGTCTCCATGACGTCGTTTCAGGCAGACATCACAGCATCGAGGCTAATTTAAAGTCGTTTGTGAACTCTTATGCCCTATAACTTCTGGGATTCGAGACGCACAGACATTAATAATGATCAGATTGGCCTGTATTCTTCTTTGCATGTACGAAATTCAAGACTTCTAAGGTCTAATAACTGGGAACAGTATTCTCATAAATCCAGCAGGGACCCAAGACCTTTTTGTAATAAGCTCTACTACTATGAACTCGTGCCATTGCTTCCTAAATGAAAATAAAACAGCACCTTTATATCCTGGCTTGACATGCTCTCTTAGTTAGTGTAGTATCCTAAATTACTGTACATGGTTACACCTTGTTATTACAGTTCATTCATTGTA
This sequence comes from Clarias laeviceps, assembly GCA_030014305.1. Classification (NCBI taxonomy): domain Eukaryota; kingdom Metazoa; phylum Chordata; class Actinopteri; order Siluriformes; family Clariidae; genus Clarias; species Clarias laeviceps. The sequence continues at coordinate 26,982,983 of JAQMYJ010000001.1, forward strand.
CATTATGCACTGAGTGCATGCAGCATATTTGTTTTCCACTCGTTATGGATGTGTACGTGTTAAGTGCATGTCTTCATGCTTCTGTGAATCAAGAGTGTCGAACTGGCAGAAAATAGTACCGCTTCAGTACTGTACGTGTTGCAATGCATGACTTCCTTCATTCTCGGGTGACAACTCACCATGAACTCATAGGATTAAACTGTTTAAGGCATGTTGTCCATGAAGGGCCACACCTGACTCTACTCGTTTAATTAGTTATCTTGGTTTCCAATCAAATATCTGGTGTAACTCTTAACTAGGTGGGATGAAAACCTGCAGTGCAGGTTTTGCACCATATGCAGACATGACTAAAGACATGATGTCTTTTGTACCAGTTTTCTACTATTAAAAAAAGCTTTTATAGATTATATATGAACAATATATTATATATGAAAAATTATATATGAAAAAAGGAAGTGAGCTTTGTCTTGCTGGTTCATTTGGTAGATGTTATAATTTTTCTCCAGACAGCATTGGTCTGTATGCGTCACCTCTAAACTTTCAGGACTTATCCAGTAACAACATACAACTACACCTTCGCCTTCCACTGTCGCCATGCATCTCTAGGTTCCGGGTTCAATTCCCGCCTCAGTTCTGTGTGCATGGAGCTTGAATGTTCTCCCTGTGCTCGGTGGGTTTCCTCCCACAGGCCAAAGACATCCACATTAGGCTAATTGGTGTTCCAAAGTTGCCCGTAGTCTGTTGTGTGTGCGCGTGTCCTGCGTTGATTGGCACCCTGTCCAGGGTGTAACCTGCCTCGTGCCCTAAGTCTCCTGGGATAGGCTCCAGGCCCCCGGCGACCCTGTATACAGGATAAAGCGGTATAGACGGTGAGTGAATGCTAATGACTCAGTGACTAAGTTGCTATGTTTGTAAGAGATTAAAGTAGTGTCAGTTCCTTCAAGATCACATGAATCAAAGTTGTGTCACTTTCCTTGGAATTGCTCAATATTTTGAAGACTCAACAGATCGTCTGATGGCACTTGATATGACCACACAGTCACCACCTTCCCAATACTTAGTGCTGCAGCATAGTAAACTTTCCTAAAACAGTGTATTTCAGAAGAAAAAGTTTACTGTGCTGCAATACTAAGAATTAACCAATTTTAAACTGCTTCGCACTACAATAATTTAAAGAACGTACAAAGTGTCCTGAGTGCCTGTTTTTCGCAATAGAGCGGCTTCCCAGGTGTCACCCGAAACTCAAAGCAGTGGTTCTAGTTGACAGACATAATTCCGTCTCTTCACACACACAATGACACAAGCTTTTCCAACTCAGCTCGGACTAACATCAGAACAAAGCAGGTTGTGTAAGGTCTCAAGGAAGCCGGAGGGTCTGGGAGGCCGGCACCATGATCTGAAAACAAATAACCCTTGTTAGAAAGCGTGGCAGCGCCATTTAAGCCTGGCACCGCGGTGCGGTTTTAGTCCGGACGAGGTGCCTGGGTGCTTAGGACGGGCACAATGAGCCTGAGAGCGGCGCCAGCAGCAACCTCATGCTTCCTGAAAATGAACAGGATTGCAAAAGCCAAGTTGGCAGAAGTGCGGAAAGCAACTTTCCTGCTTCTTGACAGCTTTAAACAGGAAACAAGAAACTGAGGATGCACAATAGCTGTGATTATTCTAAGCTATGTATTTCTGGGCTAAGGGTTTGGTTTTCCTTTAGGGCATTTGGACACATTTTTCACACTAAATACTGACTGCTGTTTTGAGATTTGTGCATTGTAGCTTCTTGCATACATAAAAGGTCAGTGTTACTGCAAAAGCATCGGGTTTAGAAACAAGGCTGTTCCACAGACCCGTGTGAAATATCTCACCCTTATGAGGATTCGCACACTTGGCAGAAAGCACTCTTTATCCTGAGGCACATCAAGCTTACAGTGTCATTTCATGGGGCAGAACTAATCAGCGTTCATAGTTCTTTCAGCTGGCTAACAGAATTAGGTGAGGATAGAAATAGGTTAGAGTGTGCATGAATCTAAATATTTTAATGGCCATGTCTGTGTAAGCATGCTAATGGATTTAGACAGCCAAATCCATGATTTGATTACGCCAACCCAACTGCCTCCGCGACTCGGACCTAAGGTCACGTCCCCGAAAGTTCTATTATTTTTTTTTTACAATTTTCAGAACTTTTTGTCATATCCTGCTATATCAGCTTAGGCTTTTAAGTCCTGTCTGCTTGTTCTTGGTAAAAATATCGGTACATGACATACCTCATCATATGACGTATGATCTTATAAATAGAATTTCTACAACTTCATAGGCATTCCTGCCCAAGGACATAGCACTCAGCCAGTGGGCTGTTTTATAACCGTTTAGTGCTGGAAGAACAAATGGATAAAACTATGTACACGGACCTGCTTGCGCTAAAAGTCATGTTATATTAGTCAAGGCTATCGATCCACAGTTTGGAAGGAATCCATTTAGGTGAAAGCAAACCTGAGATTATAATCAGAATTGGTCAGCATCAGGGTGCACGTGACTGTGACTGGAATATTCACACCATAGAAGACATTTTTCATGTATATCTTACATATCGCAGTGCGTTATAAAGCAATATATAGTGCATATATCTGGTTCAGCCGCTCCTGGACCAGAAAGATTTAAGAACCTTTTTGAAGCACACGGCAGTGACAACTTGCCACTGCTAGGGCTTGAACCCCCAACGTGCTCTGATCAGGCTTACTGTATTTGTTTAGCCACCAATGTAAAATAATTGTATACATTAGTATCATAAAATGACGACTATCTATGAAACGGTCTATGAAATAAGCCTTCGATTTAATTATGTTAATTCATATAAATGATCTGCAAATACATCCTTGCTCTATAAATAATCATGTGGCGTCACCACTTATTGTGCTCCTGCCCCTTATTTTCACCGCATACCTAAAAGCCTAGAGAAACCATAAGCCAGATGGCAGAAAATAACCATGAATATGAAAAGATTTGTGCAAAAATTCCACAATGGGTCTTTTGTTCATGTTCCGTTATGGCTGCTGTTCATTACTCTGCGTTCAAACATGCACTATGACCAAAAAGCCAAAAGTCATTTCGTAACAGCTGCTGATTTACAGTGACAGAATGAGAAGTGACCACTGGCAAAGCTGCACTGCATTTACTGTTATACAAAACAAGAAGTGAAGCAAATGTCGACTGCTAATGGTAGAGTCAGACACTGGCCTGCTTGTGTTTTTTTAGCAGGATCTATCTAATTTATGGTGAAATGGTTAGCCAGACACCACCAGGAAAACCATAGCAACTAGCAGCAACTAGCAACAACGATAAACGTGCCATGTGCTGTTGAAGTGACTACAGACTTGGTGTAAGAAATGTGATGAATAGATATATGCATGTAAGGGATGTGCATTACGTTAGCTCTATATTGTGATGTTTGTCATAGCACTACTACTATTTCTGTTTGTTATACAGAAAAAGTACGGAAGCGTGAAGCAGAAATAAAAGGGAATGATTTTATCACATCACCAGAGATGAGAAGCATCTCTTTCATCTGCCAGCAGCTGACTGAAGGCATAAACAAGGTTTGAAGTACATTTCAAGATGCAAGCTAAGTTCTCTGTGTGTGTGTGTGTGTGCGCGCGCATGTGTGTGCGAGTGAAAGAGAGAGAGAGAGAGAGAGAGAGAGAGAGAGAGAGAGAGGAGAAACACAATCACTCCAGGCTAATCTCAATGCTGTAGCTAAGCCTATTAAAAGCTAGCGCAGTGCTTTATTTCTCTATACTACAGTAATGTTTCAACATTTTCAATTTGTTTTCACAAATATGAAATGTCATCTATATTAATAAAAGAAAGGTTTTGTCTGTACATTGGTCAGAACTCGCTCTTTCAATGATATCTTTCGTTTCATACATTGAAGGACCCGAAAGCAGTCTCAGACAATTTCTGTCCGTATGTCTGTTTATCTGTAGGTCTGTCTGTATGTCCGTATATCTTTCTGTATGTCCGTTTATTTGTCTGTATGTTCGTATGTCCGTTTATCTGTATGTCCGTCTGTATGGCCGTATGTCTGTCTGTTTATCTGTATGTCTGTCTGTATGTCTGTTTATCTGTAGGTCTGTCTGTATGTCCGTTTATCTGTATGTCCGTCTGTATGTCCTTATGTCTGTTTATCTGTATGTCCGTCTGTATGTCCGTAGGTCTGTTTATCTGTATGTCCGTCTGTATGGCCGTATGTCTGTCTGTTTATCTGTATGTCTGTCTGTATGTCCGTTTATCTGTATGTCCGTCTGTATGTCCTTATGTCTGTTTATCTGTATGTCCGTCTGTATG
>JAQMYJ010000001.1:26991813-27004583 GCA_030014305.1 Clarias laeviceps
GGTATAAGTTATTAACAGTTTTATAAAGTTAGACGGCCTTCCTCAGTCCTATCCTTGACCTGAAGCAAATTAAGATGCCCGTCATCTGTTACACACAAACTGAATGCAAAGACTTTGTTTTTCACAGATTTAGCACCAGTAATTTAACCTAACTTTAGCATTAACATGACTTCAGTTAATTCAAGATACTTTGAGCACTTGTTAACTATAATTTGGCAGCTCATGTGCAATGAATTTAACTAATGTTAGTCTGTCAAATTGCATTAACATCAACATTGCTACTAGACATTTATTCAATAAAAATCATCTTACCTTGGGGTCTTTATTTGATATGTGACAAAGCAATCCAACAAGCTCCTGCTTGATCGATGTCCATGTGGCGCGATTCAGGCGGAAGTGGATGTTGATTAAAATTAGAGTGTCTTTTGAGTGAAATCCGCCCTTTTTTTTTTTTAGACTTTAATTTTCCTCACTTAATTTCTACTCAGTATAAAACTTTGTTGTTTAAAATTAGCTGTACTCTTTAATAGTGTAAAGGTTACTCAAGGTTACTCAAATTTTCTATTAAATATTACTTCACCCCAGTCCCAGTTTTTACAGTGTAAGCTGCAGAAACATCTCAAGGATGTTCAGGGGAAACGGGATGCGTCTGAGCTCAATTTGGCAAAGGCTGTGAATACTTTATGTACATGTGCTTTCTCAATTTTTTTTTTTTTAATACATTTGCAAAAATCTCAAGCAAACGTGTGCTGTGTTGCGCTGTGAATACTTTACGGATGCACTGTATGTATATATATATATATTGTTCATTGGTCTCAACTCGCTCTTTCAATGATATCTTTACATTTCATACATGTCTGTCTGTACTGTATGTCTCTCCAGCCAGATTTTGTCAAGCATCATGTTTGTCAAAGCAAAATGTTGAGAAGTTATAAGCAGTTATGTGCCACATTATAAACCGCAAGTTTTGACAGCGTACTGCACATGCGTCAAACTGTGAGCGCGTCTTAAATCGACCGCTACACAGAATGTAATGAAACTTTTGCAGAACTTAGATATCTGCCTAAGGTTTAACCTGCACCATAAGTGAAATTAAAATGTTGAGTAAAAGCATTGTTATGAACAGTTAGGTGCCAGATTTAACAATCTACAATAATCTAAAATTAATAAGATACTTGCTCAATGCAAACAAACACCTGCACCATTAGATATTAATAGTGCTGAAGTGGTAAAAGTTCAGCCGTACAGAAAGACATTCAGACATGTACGTGAGCTTCACGTGAGTTTAGCTTTTTTTTTTTTTTTTTACTTTTAAATCTTCCTAAAAACTCTTTACTCATCAATGACAGATACTAATAGTTGTACTGTACATAGATGGTCCTGGACCCTACGTCAAAAATTACACCTTTATTAAATAATGACCCAAATAATTTGTTTTATAATGTTGAAAAAAAAAGAAAATTGTTGCCATAATGTGGTGGGGTTTATCTAATGCTGCAGGTCGTGTCACACACAGAAACCCTCAAATCGATTTACTTCTTTATTACCACCTGTTCTTCCAGACATATGTATATTAATGTAACTAATAAGAGGAAACTCACCCAATTAGGTTGTATGCGGATGTTGTTAACTCCCATAATATAAAAAATAAGGCTTTGAAAAAAAGCCTTTGGATCATTAAAATGGGCCAAAAAAAAACTCCCCATGTTGTCACAGCTGGTTTTTGAATCAGAGTTTGTTAAAGAGTGTCAAGAAAATCAATAAAGAAGCCATCCAACTAAGGAAAAAGACTACCTCCTGCATAGCACAGCAGGAGCTCAAATACTCATAATGGATGTGTAATGCAGTAATTGCATCTCTTTTTTTAAATAAGTGTGTGGTGGCAGGGTGAAGAGGGTGTCCATAAAGTTATTACGTTTAAAAAAAAAATCCATCCTTGAAAGACCTACAAAAACGTTTTAAAAAGGAGTGAAGACAAGACAGATGAGTGACTGAGCACATGTACTGTATGTTCTAAGCAAGGATAATCTTCTATGATTTCCTCTTTACTGCTCCAGGGGTATACTTTTATCACTTTTATATGGTAACTTATCCGTTATCAAAAGTATACACCAATCCGACAACACTAACACCACCACCAGGTGAATTAAATAACATAACAATTGAATAACAATTGAATAGCTACCCAAGGCCCTTCTACATCTACAGTATGCCAGCGACAAAGGACCAGCCCGTAAACTCCAATCCCACAGAAATGCACAAGGGGAAGCCATGCAATATTAGGCTTAATGTTTTGGGTTTTAATGTTATGTATACTAATAACACATTTTAAATAACAGTCTTGTTTTTCACCCCTTAAGGCTTTAAAAATGCCAGTGCAGCCTAGGTTGAAATTAAGTTTGACACCCCAGGGTGAGATGAAAGATCTCCGCTCATCACCATTCAACAGAGGTCCACTTCAGCTCATAGCGGTCCTGTCTTCACCTGCCAATCCTTTTATTTTCAGTCTCCCCTAGTGACACTGACTCTGATCTCCAGCAAACAAAGAAACTGTATTCCACTATGTTTATCCCTTCAATTGGTCCATTGGTACATTATACAGCAGTGCATTTCTGAGTTTGATCCTTGCCTTTTGTGCAGCACCTTTTGCTGTTCTTACAAAAACAACATGATGGCTCACCTGGACAGTGGAGACAGTCTCAACTCTGACTCATCATCTATATCACTTTATCCTGTACACAGGGTTGCGGGAGGCCTGGAGTTTATCCCAGGAGAGCACGATGCGCAGTACACCTCTGGTTCAAACATGTGCAGATTAGGTTAATTGGCGTTCCCAAATTGTCTATAGTGTGTGAATGAGTGTGTGAGAGTGTGTGTATGTGTGCCAATCCATCGCCGGACACATCCACACACTACAGGCAATTTGGGAATGTCAATTAACCTAATCTGTTTGGACTTTTGGAGGAAACCAGAGCACCCTGAGGAAACCCATCAAGCGCATGAAGAACATGCAAACTCCATGCATACAGAGCCGAGGGGGGATTCAAACCAGAACCCTGGTGCTAGGTGACCACTTAATAAAAAAAAAAAAAATTTAAATACTGTTTTTTCTTAAGCACTCACTCTTAGAAAAAGGGAACGATTGATTGGTACAATAGATAGTGAGCAATACAGAATCATTTCTCAATGCCATGATAAGCCTGTCAAAATAGTTTTCGGTGCTTTCTATGAAAAAAAAAAAATCTCTTCAATGGAATAAAATTAAAATGATGAATGCCAGAGAACCGCTAGCCATAACTATCCCCGCAAGAACTATTCTCTATCCAGCTATTTTATTGTGCTAACCTTTTAACTCAGCATTCATTTAGGATTTAGTGGAAAGGTTACATACAACCAACAGTTCACTGAAATCTATGGTGTTCCCATTCTAGACTCATCCACTCAATTTCCTAGAAAACCAAACTCAAGTTTGAATGAAACGAAACAAAGATGCTAGGTTCAAGATACAGTACTAGGTTCAAGGCAAGTGCTCTGATTAGGTCATGGTGTTTGTTTTTAATTAACTACCACTTATTTCTCCATGGAGTCTAGTTTGGGAAAAACACTTAAGTGCTTAAAAGAAAGTGGATCCGGAAGAGGCAGCTGACCAGCTAAAGAACTCACCAACCCCAAACTTATCAACAACAATATAGAGTTTCATAAAATGTCAAATCAGTTCATCAGATCATGTGAGCCATGCATCATCTTTAGGATCAAAGGAACTGGAAGCATTAGAGTCTAGATAAGTCTTATAAGTCACTGTGGTCCCTTTCCAAAGGCATCAAAAATAGTGGCTCGTCCCCAGCTGACATCATTCCTTAGCACTTTCAAATAACTTTTTTGTATTCGACAGTGAATTAGGATAGAAATGTATCATATTAGTGACAAATTATTTAACAATTTGTCAGATTGGCAGAATGTGTAGTCCTAGAATCATTCCAGTTATTTTATTAGCTAGAATTAAATGATTGACGGCTCGTGAAGCGATGCCTTCTTCGAAAAATCTTCCCAAACAGCGATTTCAGAATCCTAATCATTTCCAGGCGATGATGGTGTCACATGGAATTCGATAAAAGGATCAGTTATACTCCTGACAGTCAGCAGAGCAGCTGTTGAAAGCTCTGCAGGGTTTAGACACACAGTGTGGCAGCATGCAGCTAAGCATTTTGCCTATGGCTATGCCACTTAATTTTAGTGCTTGATGTGTGGTTGTCTGGTTGTGCAGGGAATAATTATTTTCGTTCATGCTATTTTAAAATTATGGCCATGACTTTGAAGGACAAACGCGAATACCAATTACCCTTACATAATCAAGAAAGCAGTAATTATCTCTTCTACGCCATTGTTGATATGGTGTGTGGAGATTGTGTGGGTCGTCCGTAATGTTTGTGTGTAGTCAATTATGATTTCCTCCAGATTTTAAATATTAAAATGTAACATCCACTGGGAAAATGATGGGAAAGTATCCAATAAATGCCAGCTAGGGAATTCCTGATAAGAATGAACTGCAGTTATACACTTATTCAGTTGCTTGATTATTCCGCAAACATATCCAAGTCATGGTCAGGTTGGTTCCAAAAAAAAAACTTGTGGACAACAATGATTGAAATCTCATCCTTCCCCTGTATACCATCTACTGTGTGCGATTTTACTTTCCTCCACATGACATGGACAGTGGGAGAGTTTTGTCTTTCAGGCAGTAATTTTCTCTGTGTGACCTCAATTGTCCCGTTTCTATAAGTTCAATGACGATCTAAGATTACTGATGGTGATTTTAAGTGGTTAGCACTGTCGCCTTGCACGCCTGTCCAGCGTGCAGGTTCGATTCCTGCCTCGGGTCTGTGTGCGTGGAGTTCGCATGTTCTCCCTGTGCTTGGTGGGTTTTGCCCCGGATACACCGGTTTCCAAGTAAAGTCTAAAAACATGAAGATTGCCATTTATAATTGCCCACAGTGTGTGTAAGGAGAGAGAGAGAGAGAAAGAAAGAAAGATGGTGGTTTTAGTAATGACCAGAGGTGGGTAGTAACGAGTTACATTTACTCCGTTACATTTACTTGAGTAACTTTTTTCTATGAGTAGTTTTACTGCACCATACTTTTTACTTTTACTTGAGTAGATTTGTGAAGAAGAAACGCTACTCTTACTCCGCTACATTCGGCTACACTCGACTCGTTACTTATCTAACCATTTATTCTACAGTACACATGCAGCCGGTAGATCTACCGCATGACTGTTTCACCAATCATATATGCATACATGCATCGCTGGCAATACAGAGCATGTTTCACTTGCAAAAAAACAGCTTCATACTGCGGTGTCTTCTCTATCTGCCAAAACAAACACACTTCAGCATATACATTCGTTGGCTACTTTACCCGAAAAACCACTTGTTAGTGAGAAAAAGGTTTCCACTTGCTAGGGTGCATAAAGACTTTGGACTATGTCTATTCAAGAGCGATGCGCACATCAGGAGAAAAAAAGGAAGCACATAAAGTAAAGAGCTGCAACTTTTTTTCACCTCCCTATGAACCTATATAAGACAATCCTATAGAAATGAACACTTTAATATAGACCAAACTGCTGATTTGCATTGCAGCTGAATTACTGTCTACTTTATCCGAACAGCTCGGTGGTAAAATAATTTATAAACTTGTATGAATATAAAGTTCTTCCCATAAATCCACAGTAAGAAATGAGCCCTTCTTTCTCAGATTTGTAACTCAAGATCTCAAGTGCTAAATATGGAGACATCAATTCTCGGTCTAAATGGACCCGAAGTGGACATGCTAAGCTGCAAGAACACCCGGAAATGGATGAGTCTCTGGGGAGAAGGTCTCTGAGGAATTACTAATGGATGAGATGGGCATCCACTTTGGATTCTGTCTAGGACAACCATGATTTACAGCCATAATTTCTGCCTCTCCGTTCTCTTAGAAGGGACACTTGCCTCAAACTATCCAAAGAGTTAAGACAGTACACTGGCACCAAGGGCTCTCGTTCTACACCATCTATAATTAGATAAACTATTTGTTTGTCTGTGTTAGATGACACAGATGAGACACACTGTAATGTCTTATGTAAATATAGAAATTGAGAGCTTCAAAGGTTTTAAATAACATATAATATGGTATAATTACACAGCAAACTATAAAACCAAGAACAATGCAGTAGCACTCAACACAGTTCTGAAGTGGGTATCTTCTTTTACCAGCACGTTAGATAGCATAAAGGCAAGTAAAATAAAAAACAAGCATAAAATTTGATCATTCAAATCAAATCATTGGATTGGGTTTTTGATAATATATCTTTACCCTTTCAGAAACCAAATCTGATTGATCAGCAAGTGTAACTATGTATAGATCATGTGAGGTGAATATTTCCAGATCTGAGTAGGAGGTGCACTACTGCACTAGTGTTCATGGTTCTTGGTTACACAGTTGTTTGGTTGTTCTGTTGTACTTTTTTTATATATATAAAATAAAAAAAACACAAAATAAAACCGCCTACTTTTTTTCCCTAAGGAAAGCATTTTGAGCCTAGAAATCAAGAGAGGTTTTGTACTTTCAGGCTTTATCTGATCAGAGTGATGGATTTAATTAGGCTGCTACAATTTTATGTATATTATAGGAAAAAAGCAGTTAAATTTGTTAGAATATATCGCAGGCGGGTACAAACAAATAAAAATAAGTTTACATGCAGGATTAAAACACAGTCTTATGGATATTTACAGCAGTTAGTGGTGAAATAGCTGAGGTTAACTGTCAGTAGAAATTCTCACATCATGCTGATAATGCATTTGGACCTTAAGTGGTTTCAAGTGTTTCTGGATACAGATGGGTATGATTTACATAAATAAAAGCTTCTATTTTAGTTTAAAACCAAATACAGGTCCACATATAAAAATTAGGAGGTACGAAAAAATACACAAACATTTAGTGTCAATGCATAACACCTTTAATGTGCCTGTAATAATAAAAAAGTGGCCGCCAGTTTAGGTGTAAAACTATTCCTCATGCTCCCGGAAACCGCACTCATCTATACTGCTTTATCCTCTATATAGGATAAACAAACGCACAGAACACAAGGCAGGGTGCCAATCCACACACACACACACACATACATACATACATACATATATACACACACACACGCATACACACACTAATCTCTCTGACCTGTGTGAACCCAAAATCCACGTGATTGTGGGACTTTGCCCAGCTGTAATCAGATTGAGAGACCTTTGAAGATGTGCCTGTGTGTTACTACTATAGTTGATTGTATTCGATCAGATTAATCTCCCTGCTACTGTGCTTTGTTGACTTTCACTTGCCGAGATTTCACAGGCTAAGAGACGCACTGACAGTCATTAACAGCGATTCCACATTGCCTACACACAACACTGATCCCATGCCACCTTTCGTTTCCTCCCGCTTCCTGTTTTCTTGGAACTTTTGAATGAATGAGCTACTCGAGCAAAAAAATCTGATTACTCAGACAAGTTAATCCCTTAACCTCAAACGAAAGCAATTGTGCGCTAACTTACCACCCCAGGGCGTACTTATGATCTAATCTTTGGTGTGTTTTGTATGTGGTTTATTCACAGAACATGGAAAAACACTGCATGACTTGCACACGGACGCCTGTGATTTGGCAATAGTTACATTGAATGAATAAATGAATGTATATAAAAAAAAATTATATAACCTAATAAATAAAAATAAATAAATAAAAAGTTCCATGTGGTATTTATTCATTCATTCATTCATTCATTCAAGTCCCAATAACAACCTCTAACATAACTTCATTAAAATTAAAATTTACACTCCCCTGTTTCAAAGTTTGCTAACAGCCTCCGTTATACTGCATCACTACCACAACAATCAGCATAACTTACAGAATACTGTGTACTATACAATATACTAAGTTTTTTACGCAAATTAATTATTTATTAAATGTTAATGTCTGAGATATTATAAAACCGCATAATCTGTATCCTCTAACCAGTTTGTCATTTATTTACTCATTCCAACATTGCACGTTTATAATACAAGGAAATCGGAGTATTTTAAAATTGTAATTAATCGTGATTAACTATGATTAACTAGATTAATTTTTTTAATCGATTGACAGTACTAGCAAAAACAGACATTGTTCATATCAAGACCTGGTTAAATAAAGATTAAATACATTTATTTTTTACATGTATAGGAGGTAAATTGAGGCGAGCCATATACATATTTACTTATTTGTCACCACTATGCTAAGACTGTTGGGGGTGGGGGTGGGGGGGCATAGATATAGAAGCTGGAAAAGGACAAAGGATAAAAAATAAAAAAAAACAGGCATGATGAGAGAAAAATATCAACCGAGCCATAATTAGAAATCGACATTCATTTCATAGTTAGGTCCAAAGAAACCCATACTGCAAGTTAATGAACAATGTGTGTATACGCACGTTATGCATCCACATCCCCTCTTCATAGACACCAAATACTGTATGTTTAGCCCTAAATGAGAAAGATTAAATGTTTGGCTTAATATTTGAACTCAATATGTCTGACTGTTTTCTTTCTCCTGTTACCATAATCGATGACCTGTTTAAACAGCACTGGCACAGCCCCAGAGAAAATCTCCACCGTACGAGTGTAGGACACTAAAATCAATATGCCATGCAGGGCTCAAGAGAATACTGGGACACTTTTTCTTTCTGAAAGTTGCTTTTTTTTTATGTGAAAATATGAATCAGAAATGCGATTATTTGAAAAGCAAAAAACGCTTGTAAGTATTAAAACAAGAAATAAATGAAAAACAGTTCCAAAATGTACAAATATAGTTAAATAGCTACTATTTTTTAAACACAATTCAATACTGTATTACTGTAAGAGGCATTCAAGTCAAACAGGGACAAAACGGGTATAGAACCGATTAACTTCAAGCCCAGTATGGTGATGAGACTCTTAGCCGCAGTAAAACATTTGAACGGTGCAAACATTTTAAAGAAGTCCATATGTCCATGTGGTTTGGAGCCCACTCCAGTCGTGAGTAGAACGGCTGTTCCTTGAAAATTGATAGATAACTTGTTGCCAACTTGTTTTGGAAAAGACGCATTCGTCTGTGGAAACTGTGCACATAATCATTCTCCAACACCACCTGCACATCACAGGAACTCAGCTGGGAGTTATTGCCACATCCCCTGTACAGTCCTGACCCCGCTCCACATGTTTGGACTGTTAAAGGAGTTCCTGGGAGGCCAGTGTTTCAGATGTGTCACAGGGCAGTTCGACGCCAGGAGGAGAAAGGAATCTGCTTCTTGTCTGCATGCATGAGATCAGAGGCACTAGTGAGTGAGTGAGCGAGTGAGCATATGGCATCCCTCGCTTTAAGAAAGCATGGTCAATCCAGTTTTGCCACAGACAGCTGGGGCATCCTCAGGATTCACACTTGTGATCTCTAGGGAATGATACAGTACCTTCTTGCACTGTGAAATAAGTGCTTGATCAACTACACAATGATAGCAGTAGACGGAAATGCATCAGTGCAATCAGTATTTTAAATAAATGTCAACACTGAGCTAACTTTATGGTAAAACTATGACACAGTAACACCCCTTACTACATTTATAAACTGTATCCAAGATATGTTTTGGCTAATCTGATCTAGAGAGCACGTTGTGTACTCATAACAACCCGTCTTTCCTAGAAACCGGGCAAGGGAACATGCAGCAGGAGGGTGAGGAATACCAGATGGATGGCTTCATGCTGTAAGGCGAATGGCTCTCGCTGGCTTTTCTTTAGCCTGGCTGTGGGCCACAGTGCACTCGCTCTCACATCTGATTCAAAAGAACTCGCTGACCAGAGATAAAACTCATCTAAGATAAGTGGGGATTTATTTATCGTCAAACTGTAACAAACACAAAACCACAATACTTCCTACCACAATAAAGGTGATATCTGTACAGCGTAATATGTGATACGACTCATATTGACTTGCATTTGCCAGTGTAATACAAAATGCACAGCCAGGATGAAAAATGTTGCGAATCAGATTTAGAAAGAACAGCGTATTATACAGTAGTTTTCCAGAAACAATCACTGATTTCCACACACAATTTATTTTTCACGTTTCAACTTCTCCAATATTTCTAGTTGATGATCTTTAGGTTGACGTATATGTGCAAACATTGACTTACAGGCCCTGATTTATATCACCTTTAAAAAATGTGCAGGCTGAATTACTAACAGGGTCTATGTTGTGTGAAAAAAAAGTGCAAAGTACAGGGTGGAGTTAATGCATAAAAGAGATTCTACACACAGAGTAAAATCTCAAGTCTAAATGTAGGCTTGTAAAGTCTTGTATTCTCATGCAAGTCTTTTGGTAACCAAACTTGCAAGAGCTTTCAAGAATAACTATCACAAACTAAACCTCATCAACATATTGCTTCCTTCCTGGTATACATGTGATTTCATTCCCGGGATTCTTCTTGGCAAATTACTTGCAACATGCCAAACCAACTATGCATGCAAATGATCTGATTGCACAAGAACCTGTTATGTTTAACAAGGGTCATGTTTTAGCAGGGAAAATAGTTCTCTGCACACAGACAGTAAATTCTTCTGTTGCTTTCAACACAACTGTAATCTACATCTGGCATCACTCTTATTAAACACTGTATGTTAATCATCGCAATGTAGTCTGGAAAGGCGGTGTTGATTAAAGGGGGAAAAAAGTTAAGTTGCTCAAAAAGTTGGTGGACACGATTCTGTTTTCCACACTGGCTCAAAAAATCTATTTCTTTTGTCAAAATTATTTTTATATTTATAATAATGATCCACCTGTCAATCGAGCCATGGCTGCAATTGACCGGTTTTCAGTTTGCTCGGCCATCAGACGATCAGTCTTAGATCAAACCAATTCTGTGAGGGGTCCAGGAGTGAATTACACTGCATGGCCAAAAAAAGGTCACCATTTCAGAACGGTCAAACTATTAGTCTTCATCAAGCAAAGGAAACAACTATGGAACTGTTCAACACATTCAACACATTTTCAAAACCCGAAATTACTGTCAAAGCTGAACTGTTGACTTTGTGTAAGAAATGTCGTCATAAAAAAATCATGAATGGAGATCACTTAAGCACTTGATGAAGTTGCATTTAAAAAACAGTTAAAACCATCGCCATGTTTAATAGTGAAAGTAAGAGCATTTCCATACACACTAAGTGATAAGAGCATACAGGATTGGGACTAAATACCTTTGTGGCCATAAAAAAACAAAAACAAAAAAAAAAAAAACACTTGTTAGTAAAACTAATATGAAAAAAGGCTTGAATTTGCTAAGAAGCATAAAGATTGGACTTTGAAGCAATAAGAAAAGGTCATGTGGTCTGATGAGTTCAGATTGACCCTATTTCAGAGTGATAGGCGTGTCAGGGTAAGAAGGGAAGCGCATATGCATCAAACATATTGCCCAAGGCAGTGTTATGATCTGGAGTTGCTTCAGTTGGTCAGCAACGCTACGCAGCAATAAAATTAAGTCAGCTGATGACCTGAATATACTGAATGAAATCTATGGGGTTTTTCTTTCCTGATGGCTCGGGCATATTCCAGGACTCAAATTGTGAAAGAGTGGTCCTGGGAGCAGGAGGAATCATTTTCACACATGAACTAATTATCCACCACATTGTGTGCTGCAACCAAAGATAAAGGTAACTGAATGAAATCTTAAAGTGTTCAGACATTTTCTGGGCCAGTCAGTGTGTTTGTTTAGAAATAACACTTGGCATGCTCCTCGGTAAAAATGTAGCCTTTTTACTTGAATTTCATTTTAAATTTAACAAAGTTAAACTTTGAAGTTAGTTGATGTTCTTTAAATACTGACCTTAGTTTTTAAGTGAGAAAAGAAACTGTTGAATAAACCTAAAATATAAAACTTTTAAATTAAGATCTTAAAATTGTAAAAATAAAAATATAAAAACATTCAAGAAATGTATATTGAATCGTGATTTATAAAAAAAAAAAAAAAAATCTTAATACTTACAGAATCGCAATATATATTGAATCGCACCTAGGTACCGTGATAATATCTCATATCAGGATATCAGGTCCCATCCCTAACAAGTAATGCCTATCATGTTAAAAAACAAGTAACTCAAGAAGCACAACAGTTTCAGTCCTGTATGTAGAAAAACATCGGCAACTCAAAGAAAACTCGAGCTTTATGTTCTTGTGTGAAAGTAATCCTACTTATAGGGAAATGTGAAATACGGTCACGTCATACTTATCAGCTCATTATGATGTCTAATTCATGATTCAGTGAAAAGTGCCGGCTTGCTTCAGGGAGAGAACGGTAGTGCTGGAGGGCCGACAGCAAAAATCAATACAACCACCAGCTGCCGTAAACTACTGTAAAGACACCCCTTACTCATCTCAACCAGCCTTCTTTGGGTTTGCACCACTTTTGAGCCAGACAGATCCAGCACTTTTGGATATACACACACGCATACACGTACACACACACACGCATACACGTACACACATACACGTACACACACACACACACACACACATACACGTACACGTACACACGCATACACGTACACACGCATACACGTACACACGCATACACGTACACACACACACGCGTACACACACACGCGTACACACACACGCGTACACACACACACGCGTACACACACACACGCGTACACACACACACGCGTACACACACACACGCG
>JAQMYJ010000001.1:27015610-27032512 GCA_030014305.1 Clarias laeviceps
CACATTGTGAAACATTTTTAGTTTATGTCTTATGGTGTTGACTCTTTTAGTGTTCATGCAAATATTTACACATTAAGGTTACTGAAAGTAAAAACAGTTGAAAGTCAGAGGACGTTTCTTTTTTTGCTGAGTATAGTTGCAAGCAATGATGAGCGGGCCCAAGCATCCTGCGCCTTCGCCATCCTTAGAACAACAAGAGGGCCCAAGCAAACAAGAAGGCCCTTCACACACTATGACGACATAAGGGTGATGTCATAGTGCTTGGGCGCTAAATATTATGTGAAATGTAAAAAAAAAACCAATGATGCAAACAGATCCTGCCGTCCTGTGATCTCTCAATCACCAAATTCCAAGTTACGTCTTACAGCGATGAATGACTACTCACGCTTCCTGCACACAAGTTTGGCAGTCATGATTACGACATGGTGGAAGAAAGTACAATGTGTGAAAACCTCAATTGGTTTTAGTTTGTTTCTCAACAAAAACACTTATCTTACTTAATAAAAGAACCAAATAGTTAACCTCCAAAAGCAAATAAAACTCTAAAAGCTGCAAGTATGACATATTGCATAGACAGCATAAAGGATTACCTAGACTCCTATATTTTTATGATATACTCATGATTTAGGTACCGTTAGTTTGACTAAGATTTGTTACCTTTTTTTCAGATTGGATTAAATCCATCTTCAAATCATGAAAATTCTTCCAGCCAAAAACTGGATTGTTTGTCACCCAGTGTGTGGATTGTCCCAGAGACAAATAGATAGGAATCTTGAAATGATCCTTTTTACCAGTAATTGAATTATAGTTCAGTTTAAAGAAAAGTGAGAAAACATTAAATGAGTCTCAAACTTCCGTAGATCTGTTCGAAAATCTGTTAACGCCTTCATTCCACACCTAGGGGGACTGTTGCTTTGAAAGCTGCTAACAGAAGAATGAAAAAAGTATTCATTCATGTGTTAACAGCTGAACCTTACTTGCTCAAAACTGTAATACACTTTGGTGAATTTTATCATAAAATTACCCTGCATGTGACTTTTTTCTTATTGACACACCTGCAGCTTTGAAAACTAGGGCTCAGGAAAAAAAAACAGACACAAGATGTAGACCTAATTACAACAATGTCCCGCCTGGCGTTCAAGGGTCTTGAAGACAGCATGACACCGTGACACTGAACAGTCATAACTCAACCAGAGGCTTTGCAGCTGTAAGATCTCTGTGCGGACCGAGATAAGATTTTAATGCTTCCTAACTACCACTTTATCGCAAAGTGGCGGCCAGTGAAGCCGAACTCCGGGCTGTGTCTCCGTCCCAAGTCTCAAGCCTCCAGCCCTCACTGGGGGACATGCATCGCCACACCCAAGCTGTGCGCATGAGTCCAATTAACCTGGGCTGAGTTGAGTAATAACTCATGCCTGTTTGTTTTTCTATGCTGATGGAATGCAAGTTTGTATAAATAATAATAAATAAAAAAAGAATAAAACTTTAATACAATATAGCCCAAGTTAAGAATCGGCTCTGGTGTTATTACATCGATCAGCCATAACATTATGACCATCCACCTAATATCGAGTAGGTCCCACAATAACAGGGATGCACTGTGTGTTCTGACACATTTCTATCACAACCAGCATGAACCTTTTCATCAGTCTGATCTACACTAGCACTTCTAATGAATCGGACTACACAGGCTAGCCTTCACTTCCCATGTGCATCCTTGGCCACCTATGATCCTGTTGTCAGTTCACCAGTTTTCCTTCCTTTTGGTAGATCACTTTTGGGTACATTCTGACCAGTGCAGCCTGGGAACATCCCACAAGAGCTGCAGTTTTGGACTTGCTCTGACCCAGTTGTCTAGCCATCATAATCTGTCCCAAGTCAAAGTCAATTAAGTAAATTCTCTGCTTCCAACACATCAAAGCTTCACTTGCTACCTAATATATCCCACCCTATATTGTAATGAAATATTGAAAAAATATAGCTTCTACGTTTTGAGAAGGGTCAAACTGTAATGGCTAGACAATGGCTGCGTCAGAGCAACTCCAAAAACGCTCTTGTGGGATGTTCTTAGGCTGCAGCGGTAAGGAGACCAAAAGTGATCCAAGGAAGGAAAACTGGTGAACTGGTTGACCGGGTCATCGATGGCCAATGTTCACTGATGCACAATGGGGAGCAAAGGCTGGCTTGTGTTGTCCAATCCAATAGAAGTGCTAGTGTAGATTGCTCACTCACTCATCGTCTATACCAAGGGTAGGCCAGTTCAGTCCTAGAGTTCAGCTCCAACCCTAATCAAACACACCTGAACAAGCTAATCAAGGTCTTCAGGATTACGAAGTCTACAGGCAGGTGAGTTCTGTTGGATCTGGATCTTGGAGTTTTTGTGTGGGTTGGATCAGAACCTGCCCCTGATCTATACCAATTTATCCTGTATACAGAGTCGTGGGGGGGCCTGGAGCCTATCCCAGGAGACTTGAGGCACTGGGACAGGGTCCCAGTCCATTTCAGGGCACACACATTCGCACACTACAGGCAATTTGGGAATGACAATTAGGCTAAACTGCACTGTCGCCTTGCATCTCCAGGGTCCGGGTTCGATTCTCGGCCAGGCTTGATTCCCGTCTCTGTGTGCATGGAGTTTGCATGTTCTCCCCGTGCTTGGTTGGTTTCCTCCGGGTCCTCCAGTTTCCTCCCACAGTCCAAAGATATGGGTTAGGTTAGGCTAACTGGCGTTCCCTGTAGAGTGTGAATGAGTGTGTGTACGTGTGTGTGCCCTGCGATGGACTGGCACCCTGTCCAGGGTGTGCCCTAAGCCTCCTGGGATAGGCTCCAGGTCCCTGCCACCCTGAATACAGGATAAAGCGGTATAGAAGATGAGTGAGTGAGTGCATGTCTTTGGCCTGTGGGAGGAAACCCACCAAGCACGGGGAGAACATGCAAACTCCATGCACACGGGAATCAAACTCTAGTGAAAAAGTGAATGCTGGTGGTGCATCACTGTTATGGTGGCAAAAAGTGGGGTCTAGTCAATTGATCATAATGTTATAACTGATGCAGAGCTTTTTTTCTTTTTTTAATGATGCCAAGTAAAGTATGATGTAGGCCATGTTTAACTAGTCTTCATGTGGGTCTGAGAGACATACCTGCTCCTTCCGCTTCTGCCAGCGGCCACACGGACTCTCCTCCAGGATCTCACTCTCATCCTCACTCTCCTCTTCTTTTCCTCCAGACTCCGAGATCCTCTCCGGGACCGACATGGTCATCTTACGCGTTGAGTCTCCCCCGCCTCCTCCTCCTCGTCTTCTGCTTCCTCCTCCTCCTCCTGGCTCTGTCTCCAGCCCGAACTACGCACACGCGATTTGTGTCCAAACTGTCCTCCTGCTTGCCTACTGACTTACACTCCACTGTTCACGATCATGATCAAATGCAACGTGCAAAATGAGCCGCGAAGACGATCGCTGTCTCCCTGAAGCCGAGTGTGCATGCAGAACGCAGCTGGACGATCCAACGATCTCAGCTATGGTGTGTGTGTGTGTGTGAGTGTGTGTGTGAGTGGAGGCAAGCGCAGATATTCCCTCGTTCCTCTCATCATCATCATCATCATCATGGACGTGTGAGACGTGTGTGTGTGTGTGTGTGAGAGAGAGCTGCTGATAATCTCCCTCCCCCGCCAAAACACACACACACACTCCCACTTTAAACAGGCTACAAGCAGTGTTTTGTCCCGTCAGCTCTTCAGTCCGTGTGCGTTCAGAATTTCCTCTTTTTTTTAAACAGCTACCGTAAATCTCCCACAAGCGGCGCACCACGTGATTGAGTGTGTGCGTCCCTCTATCCTAATAAAACGAGATGTGCACTACGTTCTAGACAGCCTCCGTGCACGAGTCGAATCGTCGAGTCGATTCTTTTTGATTCTCACCTACCAAGCATTTTTATTCGTTCATCTTATTAAAATATCTTTACAGTATTTTGTTTGTTTGTTTGTTTGTAGGTGGTCCAGCGGCATAGTGGTTAGTACTGTCGCCTTGCACCTCCAGGGTCCGGGTTCGATACTCGCCCTCGGACTGCGTGCATGCCATGGTGCTTGGTGGGTTTCCTCCGCATACTCCGGTTTCCTCCCACAGTCCGAAGACACGCAGATTAGGCTAACTGACATTCCAGATATCTGGACTATGGTTCGGAAGGTCCCAGGTTCAAATCCCACAACTGCCAAGTTGCCACCATTAGGACCTAAACCCCCAACTGCTTAGATGTAAAGTGAGATGCCTTTAGTGTTGAGCTACTTCAACCAGAAATGTTTACTGTTTTTCATCTGATTTATTCATACATAATTTATCATCTCACATGCTTGTGCACTTTTTTGTTGTCTTTTTTTCTTTTGTATCGTTCTTAGATACTTTTGGTAATTCATGGTGTTAATTTGCTTTGTCTCAGCTAGTCAGATAACTAGGTCTCTTAGTTAGATCAGTTCAGTTAATTTATGTTATTAATTGATGTTGTATGTAGCACCTTGGTCCTGGAGGAATGTTGTTTTGTATCGTGTGCTGAACTATACTTTATATTGTTGAAATGACAATAAAAACCTACTTGACATGACTTAAGTGTGTATGTGTGTGTGCGCCTTGGTTGGATTGGCACCCCGTCCAGGGTGTACCCCGACTCGTGCCCTATGTCTGAGTGAGAGTGAGAGTGAGTTAGTGTTTGTTTGTAGGTATAGACAATAACATTACATTTGCAGAGTAATATTTAGCCTGCTTCCAATACAAGTTAGTAAGTTAGTACCTTCTCTTTTAATTCTGTTTTTGTGTAAAAACAATAAACTTCATCTCATCATGTACAGTATTAGGCAAATACAACATTAGATGGACAACATATAACCTTTTGTCACTGTGCAATTATTAATTTAACAAAAAAATAAACTAAAAAGAATAAAAAAAATACAAGCACCCATTAATTGATTAATTGATTATCAGCAGATGTGCAGATCTCTGTAAAAAAAAAAAAAAGTTTGGGTGGATTGATGTCTGTAGCATTCAGGTGTGTGTATGTGTTATTTGGGCTTGCTTTTGCCACCACAGGACCTGGGCACTTTTCAGCATCTGAGTCGACCATGAACTTCTCTGTATACCAGAGTATTCATAGAGACAAATGTGAGGCCATTTGTTGGACAGTTAAAGCTTGATTTGATTTGTTAAAGCTCAAGGTTGTGAAATGGCTTACTCAAAGACCAGACCTCAATCTAACTGAAATGCTGTGGCAGAGCTTAACAGAGCTGTGCATAAGTGAATGCCCAAACCATTAATTTGTAAAGAAAAATGAGCCACAATTCCCCCACAGGCAATGATTACTTCAGGTTATTGATGCTAAATGTGGATCTACAAGCTATGGGGAAGCTTAGTATTGCCCACAGAGTTTTTTTTTTTTTTCGTTTTGGGTTCCTTTTTGGTAAATAAATAAAGACATGGTAAAAAACATATATTGTTCTTTATTTGAGGTTGTATTTACCTAATACTGAGACCCGATACGATCAGATGATTTTTGTTATGTTTTTCACACAAAAATAGAATTAAAAGAGGGGCTAATAAATTTTGAACATGCCGATATATTACATCTGAGCTGTAAATCATATGTTTGATTCTCAGTCAGAATTTCACATAATACAATGCTATGCTGTTTTGTTCATTTAAAAATGAAGTAAGAGTTCATTAAACATTATGAGTCATAGTTAGGTAATGAGCTGCTCATAATATTGCAAGCTTTTTTTAAGCAGTAATGATCAGTTTGGGAGCCAAATGAGTCGTCTCTTATTTCTTGAGCTGAATTGAATGGTCTGAACTCAATGAACTCAAGAATTGCTACTTAGCTCAGCATTATGCTCATGCCTCGTTCAGTTTCTTATGAAGTCTTATGAATTATTATTTCCAATAATTCTAATTGTGCACTTGCATACTATCACTTATTAATTAGTTGTTAAATGATCTGGATTCAGTTAAAAACAGAAGAACAAAACCTAGCTTCATGAGTATCATTAGCATCTGTCTAACAACTTCATAACTCAATATCATGTTAGAAATGACATGGGGAATTCTGTCATACAACTAGTATTTAATATAGTTTTTGTCATACTGGGTAAACATTATATGACTAAGCATCAGCACTGTGACGGAAAATGTGCATACCAATGTTTTTATTACAATATTCAGCTCTCAATGATACTTTTGCAAAATCAATTAAGCAAACAAACAAACAAACAAACAAAAAATATTCAAGATTAAAATAACAATATTCAAATAACAAACTGAAAATGTTATAAAAATTATTTTAAGATCTGTTACCGCTGTAGGCAGGTTTATAATGAATGTGCTATAGTTTTCCCAGAGTGTCGCATTAACTTTTACCTGTCTGCCCTATTCTTAGTGATTAAAATATTAACCAGATAAATTCATATAACATTTTGATGTTTGCTGCATTAGAACTAAGAAATGTGGACAGTTCTGAACAAGAAGAGGAAGAAACTAGAACTGTTGTTTTTTCCTCAAAACTGCAGGCAGAAGAGAAGTAACGCATCAGTGCTCAAAATACCAAAATGTTGAAACAATACATGAATTTCTGTTTTAAGGCGACATCTACTTAAGATAGCACATTAGAAATTACATTTTAGTTTTCTTTCCTTTCTTTTAGGTTACACAATATAATGTTTGTATATATAATTAATCATGCTAAAACAGTTATACATAATTAAAATATAATAAACGAAAAAGACAGTGAGAGTGAAACTCAGCTCATTATTTCCTGTTTAAAAGCAGTGTCAGCTTTATTGAATTAGGGATAAAGTTTTCATACTGTACTGCAGACAGAAAATATCACCATATGAAAACTTTTAATCAAAACATTACTTAAGATTTAACATAATTTATTTAGTAAATGTTAATGTGAACTAGGAGGCACGCCGGCATAATGGTTAGCACTGTGGCCTTGACCATCCAGGGTTGAGTCCCACCAACGGGTTTCCTACAGCTTCTCCGGTTTCATCCAACAGATTAGGCAAATCAGTGTTTCCCTGTATTAGTAATTCCCCATAGTGTGTGAGTGTATGTATGCATGCTTGTCCCCTGCAAAGGATTTGCACCCTGTCCTAGTGCCCCAAGACCTCCGCTGGGATAGGCTCCAGGCCTCCTACGACCCTGAACAGAATAAGCAGTATAGAGTGATGAATGAGTAATGTAAACTAGGCATTAATGACTGAACATTTAGAGCACAGAGTTGTTTGTAGTGTATTACATCTTGTGACACGGACCTGAATAAATTGAAGGTTGAAAAATCTTTTTTTCACAATAAATTCATATTGACAGGGTTTGTTATTTGTTTGTTTGTTTTATAGTTACAGTAAATGCCTTTTCAACTGTAAAAGCAGAATCTACTGCTTATTCTGTATACTGAGTTGCGGGGAGCCTGGGGCCTATCCCAGGAGACTTAGGGCACAAGGCAGGGTACACCCACACACTACGAGCAATTTGGAAACCCCAATTAATCTAATCAGCATGTCTTTTGTCTGTAGGAACCAAGCACTGGGAGGGCATGCATACTCCATCCACACACAGACCCGAGGTAGAAATCACAATATCTAACTTAAAATGTAATCAATTACATAATTATATTCTTCATATTTATTTATTTGTCTTATCTTATAAATCTTGAATCTTGGATGAAATCTAGGATTTTCACATATACATGAAATAAGAAGCATAAAGTGCTATTTGTCACCATAAAATAACAAAATAAATATGATACAAACAAAAATGGGTTTCTAATTTTAGTTTCAAAATGTGAAAAGGATGCTAAGGATTTTGGCAATAGATATTCATGCAATAAATTCGTGCAATTTTATATGAACAATTGTGCTGCAACTGCTGACCTACAGTATATGAACTCTGCTTTGATTTAAAAGTGTTTGCTGCGTTTCAAAATCTTTAGTACCCTCTGCTGGCCAAAACAGGTCACTACAACGATGATAGCGTAACAAAATAAGTGTTTAGTACTGTTTTGGTGCATTACAATGTTTTTATTTATTTTATTTATTTTATTACATCCATAGTGCAGTTTATATTCATACAAAATTATTGGATATTTTTTTCGTTTTAGCTATAATATACTGAAACTGTTAATAGAAGCATTAAGAACTTTTCTTCCACATATTAAAAAGTCAAGGCATAGCATAGATTACTAAAATTACTTCTTGTACTACCTAAATACTTAAATAAACATTTATTATATGCTGGTATGCGGTCTGGATCACATACAAATCATAAAAAAGACTTAAATATGATCTAAATTTAAGACCCAGTCTGGACAGACCCGCCCCTCATTCCTGCTCGCTGATTGGTCTGCTGTAAAAACCTTTTTATAACAAAAGCCACGCCCCTTTCACTATACAGAGCACAGGATCGACAAAAACACCTCACATGTAAAAAACTTATAAAGGGTTCTCTTATATAGTTCCACATTGCATTGCTGTAGGATTTATTAATGTCCAGACCTCCATTTAGTGGTCAATAAAGCATAAAACATTTTTTTTTTTACTATAAAACTATAAAAGTAGTCTTATCTTCAATAAGTCCTATGGGTGGAAAGTAAATGAAATAATAATAATAATAATAATAATAATAATAATAATAAACCCTCCACATTTCAAATAAATATGTAAAACATTATTATACAGCTTTCATGCTTAAAGGGTTCATAAGGGTTTTTCCCCGGGTCAGCAGGTCTTGTAAAATGTATGAGAACCTGTGGCATTGAAAGTCTGACAGTGCAGTTGCTTTTTAGTTAGCACTGTGGCCCTACACCTTCAGGGTCCGGGTTCGATTCTCGCCTCAGGTCTGTGTGCATGGAGTTTGCATGTTCTCCCAGTGCTTGGTGGATTTCCTCCCACAATCCAAAGACATGTAGATTACATTAGTGTGTGTATGTGTGTGTGTGTTCTGCGATCTGCCGGGGTGTCCTCCGCCTTGTGCCCAGTCTCCTGGCATAGGATCCAGACCATTGCCCTCCATCTCCCTGTACAGAATAAACGACATGGAAGATAAATTACTAAATACGTATGTATGGAAATTCTTCTATGGATTAAACTGTCTCTGTGTCTCTTTTAATAAGTGTCGTCTTAATAGGCTTTAGAGTATATTGTGGATGTGGTGCCTCTTTTAAATTCTGATTAATCCCTTTCGTTAGGAATATGATCTAATAATCCCTGCTGAGGCGGCACAGTGGCTTAGTGGTTAGCACTGTCGCCTTGCACCACCAGCGTCCGGGTTTGATTCCCTCCTCGCGGTCTATGTGCATGGAGTTTGCATGTTTTCCACCAGCTTGGGGGGTAACCTCCGGGTACTCTAGTTTCCTACCACAGTCCAAAGACATGCAGATTAGGCTAATCGCTGTTAACAATATTGTCCGTAGTGTGTGAATGATTGTGTGAGTGTGTATGTCATGGATTGGCATGTGTATGTCAAGTCTCCTGGGATAGGGTCCAAGTCCCACGTGACCCTGTATACAGGATAAAGCGGTACAGATGATGAGTGAGCAAGAGTGATTAATCCCTGCTTGTGATAACAAGTTTAATCCCCGCATCACTGATCCAGAGGGACTAAAGAAGCAGTGGGAAGGTGACAGATTTAGACATTCTTGAAAACAAGACTGGTGTTGTGGTTAGTCTTTTGCATCAGGGCAATAAATGACACACACTATAGGAGATGTGTTGAGATTTGCCTACAGTGGTACCACCCATGCCTCCTCCACGCTGCTGTAACTCAGCGCCACCGGCTGCTACGGCATCCTGCGAGGCTCAGAAAGCATCCGCGCTCGCGTTGTTTAAATCAGCTTTCCCTTCCTTCAATGACGATGGGTGACATGATATCCGAGGAACTGGAAGATTTAATGCATTTCTCCGTCCACGATTTGCCAGCTCGTGGTTATTCCGTTATGGAGGAGATCCGAAGACAAGGGAAACTCTGCGATGTGACGCTTAAGGTATGGTTTTCCCCCTCTCCCCCTGATCCGTTGAGCTACTTTACTCTGTTGCTAAGTTCCCAGTTTATGCTAAGCTAACAGGTTCAGATGGTCGGCATGGGAACGCCTGAAAGCACGGAGACAAGCTGTGAGAGAGAAATATGTACGTTTCTGAGCAATAAATACAAAAATAACGTTATGTTATATAAAAAAGGGTGTTTTCAGGTGGTTTGGGTTCAACGTTTCATCCTGTTAGCTTAGCTTTGGGCAGTGCTGAGCTGCTAACACCCAGAGAGCTAACAGCGGGGAAGCTTAAAACTCAGGTCTGTTTATCATTCTGGTGTAGATATTTTAGGATAAAATGTAAAATTCTGACAAGGAATAATAAAAAAAAAAGTATAAAAGGAAATCAGATTAATCATAAAAATTATAACGTTACAGGTCGTGTATTTGATAACTACCATGCGTTTTGTGTGTTTTTTATGTCTCAAATCACACTTTTAGACGTCCAAGTGAACAGGACAACAAGAAGCCTAACATGTCAAGAGCAAGGAGTGATAAATGCTATAGTTAGGAGAACTTCTGTCAGTTTCTGAGATAGTAACCTAACCCGTTTTTAAAAAAAAAAAATCACATGTACTTCACAGCGGTGCCCAATCCTGCGTTCTGATTGGTCAGAAAGTGTTGATTGAGTTTTCTACAGGTGTGTTTGTTTACCATTAGTGAAGGAGTCCTGACTCTGTCAGTTTCCATCATAGGCGAGCCTTTCAGTTTTCTTTGTAACAGGAAAAGCTTTTTTTTTTTTTTGTTTGTTTGTTTTGTTGACTGCAAAAAAAGACTGTGTGTGAGAGAGAGAGAGCGCGAGAGGGGATAAAACAGAGGAGGCCAAAGAACACTGGCGATTAAAAGTAAGTGGCAAATAAAGGTAGCTAAATAAATACAGTATGTATTCAGCTTATTATATACATTTTTACCTTCTTTTGCACATACATGAAATAAGGTTTAAGAAATATGATGCAAACATACATTTATTTTGTCATGCATGACTTGCAGAATTTGCACGAAACTGTAAGTATTGATGAAGATGAATTTATGCAAAGTGCGTAAAAAAATAAAAACCGCAGGATCTCCATCTTTCAAACCACTCCTATGTGGACTCTACTTTGATTAACAAGTGTTTGGTGCCACTTTTGGTGCCATGTTTGGTGCCATGTCTCTTCTCGGCAGAACCTTACTGATTGCTTGCGTCTTTTTCTTCTCAGCGTCAGTCATGTTTCTTCCTCGATTATTATTATCACACGACTAATGGTGTTTTCACATTAGGGCCCTGGGATCATTTCCGAGAACACTCCACCCCAAAGTCTGGTTTGTTTTGATCAGTGAGAACACAACTGTTCCGCACTCAGGAAAAATGAGAAACAGGGACTGCTGGAGAAGATGGTCTTGAGAATGATAAGTCATATTCAGACACAGATGGATTGAATCAGATATAGAACCAATCGTACCTGAGAACTAAACTGGATGCGACGTTGTGAGTGCCGTTGATCCTTTATGAAATCCTCTCTGATCTTCACAGCCATAGCTGATGGAGTAGGAAGACATGTGAGAGGGTTGCTCGTGACATTTTTCTTCCAACATATCAATAATATTAGGCATAATGCAAAGACGTTTAATGGCTGCCCGCGAACCAGCTAGGTGCATACTGCCTTCTGTATTGTAGGGTAAAAATACAGCAAGTGTATCTGAGTGTGGAGGAAAAATAATAGTTATGTGAACGCTGGTCAGTGAGGGAGAGCTGGGCACAGTGCAAATCACTCGTGCCTAGTGTGAAAGCACCCTAAATACACCTTTTGGAAATGCCAAGGGGCAACCGACAATTCTGGAAAAGCTAAAACATGCATTTTCTGGAATGGCTCTGCAAGTCAATCCCATATACTCCCACGTTAAAATGTCCAACTTTACGTTAAACAGAGAGAAATGTTTGCAGTCTGGGACAAAATGCTCGTTTGGTCTCCATAGCTATATTTTCCTTTCATGACAACTGTACTTCGGGGAGGATACTCTTATCCGTCAAAAGTATAGGAAGACTTAATACAAAATTATACAGTATATAAATAGGGGCGTGGCTGGTTTGAGTGACAGCTGCAATGTCCCTGTCAAACTTTAAGGTGGTCCTATGCATCACTTTAGTTAAAGAATCATTGGAGTTTATTGTACCACAGGAAATGT
Source organism: Clarias laeviceps (assembly GCA_030014305.1). Lineage (NCBI taxonomy): Eukaryota > Metazoa > Chordata > Actinopteri > Siluriformes > Clariidae > Clarias > Clarias laeviceps. The sequence goes on from JAQMYJ010000001.1 coordinate 27,027,839, forward strand.
AGGAGCTGTCACGGGATGACGTATAGGGTAAGAATGATGGAGCTCAATCAAATGCAGAGTAACGTTAGAATATAAATTAACATTAGTCACCTTAGCATTTTAGATAATTTAAAGGTAAGCTAGCTAGCTTCTGCTAACTGAGCTTGTTCCAACCAACAGTTGAGGTTCAAAACTGCTCTTCAGAAAATGTGTGTATGGCGTCCTGGAGGGTTTGTCCAGTTTGTGAAAAATTAGCAGGTTATAAAAACTTCTTTTTTCTAATGTCATGTGATACAAATTATGTCAATAAAATAAATAATCATTGTGAAAATATTCTGCTATTTTAATTATTTTTTTGAAGCAAAATATAAGTCAAAAACTGTCATTTTTAATAAGTTAAAATGAAATCATTGCCATGTTGCCGTGATATGAAATGAATAACACATTTGGGCATTTAATGTTCTCTGAAAATAATCCACTTGTTGGTTGTAATCGTAACTCCACTATATGCGGGCTGCAAAACACAACCCGTTGTGTTTTATTTTTTTATCTAGTCAATCTATGACCACATGGGAAAGCCCCTTCAGAATTTAACGATCTTACAAGTTGCACAATCCCAAATTTAGACATTTTCTCTTGTATAAAGTTCAACAGTCCATGCTATCTGACGCATGTTTTTGTTTCCCTGAAGTAAAGAACTAGCATATAAAAATTCTTTGTGTTAAGAGATGAAAACATGGAAGTGAAAATTAACATGAATTTTTTATGAGGTTGTGTAAATATAAGTGAAACTTGCGCCACTGTGGTCCGTACAGAGCATGTAAGCCCACTTCTCTTTTTTTTGATGATGATGATGATTTTTCATAACAATTTATGATGCTTTTTACAGACGATACTCGATTTTGCTACGGCTTGAAAACCTTTTTTAGATATAACTAGCAAGGATTTAGACATAATTTTACCGCTTTATTTGTACACTAATTTACAGGCAGGTAGCCAAACCTAGGTTAGAAATTGCCCTAAATTAAAACATTTCAACATGGTTTATTAAAATATTTTACAATGTTTTAAATTATATACCCATTTTTATTTTATTTTATTTTATTTTGGCACCAGTACTGGGAATTTCCTGGCTCGTGTACGTCAGGATGTGCCTTAACGAGAGCAAAGTGACAAACATCTGCAAGGTCAAGACTTCAATCAGCATTATCTTTTTTAGCGTTAAGTAGGGCTGCATGATTTGACTAAAAAAAGTAATTGCATTGCAATTATTTTGACACGTATTGTGATTTAAACTCTGATATATAACTGTAAAATGTACCATTATGTATTCAAAATAATTAGAAAAATGATTGTGTATTATTAATATTTATTACTACAAAATTATTTAAAAAATACTTTTTAAAAAAAACATTTAAATAAAACTAAATTATTGACAAACTCAACAAAGGCTACAGTATGTAGATATTACCTGCATCCTTTTGAAATTAAATAATAGCACAGGTCCTTATTGTGATTTAGATTTTTATGCAATTAATTGTGCAGCGATAGCATTAATGATCATGAGGTGAGGACGCATGTTATTTAGATCACATCTTGACTTCTTTACCTTCTAAAGAGAAATAATGTCTTCTTATTTTAGAAATCTACTGATTAATTTTTTTCCCTTTCTTTTTTAATATTTGTTTATGGCTTGCTCGACCACGCTTTACTAGTCTGTCGTTTGTTTATCCCCTCCCCAGATTATTTGGTTATGAAAATAACGAACCTTCTATTGAACCGAGTTCATATCTCTACACGGTTGTTCATGACTCTCAGGATGATATGTCTGACATTAATATGTCCTCAAGCAAGTCTGCTTTATGATTAAGATCGGATTAAAACTCTTAAAACTACCCTCGACTAATTGTCTCAGCCGTGTCTGTCCTACTGTATCCAAATCCTCTTTTACACGCTGTGTGCTGATTTTAACTTTGTCAGATTGTCTCTCTCACCTGACCGCTCATATGACCTTGTCGTTCCCTCGCACCTGCGCACTCGAGGGAGAGAGTTATGTAAATCACCCGTGACTTTTCTCTCGAGTATGTGCGTTAAAGCCTGTGTGTACTGTATGTGTGTGAAAGTGTTTGAGCAAGTGTTAAATATGAGGATTTAAGTAAGAGCTAGTGGTCCAGAACTTTACCACTTGAAGATAAATGTTTCTTTGAAAAAAGTCAGTATTTGGTGTAAGCATTTTAGGTGCTTCATGTGTTTAAGAAGGAAACGAGCTGGTAGGTTTTACTGAGTGTCTTGGAGTATAACCTACCGACTCATTTACCACGGTAGTGTTTAGAAAACGTTTTGAATAAAGTCACAAAATATGAAAAATGTAAGACCAAATATGTAAGATAAAAAATCTGGGGAGTGTTTGCGGACATTAATCAAGTAATAACGAAAGTATAAAGGAATGTCAGACATTCAAATCAGATTAAAATCCCGTCGCTCAAATTCCGAGACCCTTTTTAGCTATGTTCTAAAAAAGTAAACGCACCCGTCGCTAAACCCCTCCCACTAGATATCATCCATACTAACATCTGGTGCTTAATGTATTTTATATATTTATCTATTTTTAATGAGGCACCAATTTCACGTTTTTCACCAAGTGATCCTTTATCATTAACCCGAGGGTGAGTTAGAAGTACAGGAAGTATGTGTTTAAATGCAATGAGCTGGTTCTTAAATCTTCTCAGAATACAATTCAGATATGACGCGTATGACATGACACGGAGGAAACATACACACTATGGTGGGTCTGACTAAAACTTCTCTGATTTATAATTTTGAATCTTTTCTTCTGTCACATTCTGTAAATCAGTCTTAAAAAGAGACAAAGTTGCAGGTGTACACGTCTTTATTTGATTTTATGTACGACACGTAAGGTTGTACAGTAGATGTATAACTTTTCTGAGGTTATTTGCAGTGGATTCTGGGATTATTGTCTTAAAGGTGATTCTCTTTTAAATTTAGCCAGCCCAAGTATACGCTGCACTCGATTAAGGTGTAGTAGGAGTGACATGTGTGTGTCATGTTGTAATAAGCAGTGTGTGTGTGTGTGTGTGTTTTTTAGGTGGGAGAGCATAAGTTTAGTGCCCACAGGATTGTCCTGGCTGCTTCCATTCCCTACTTCCACGCCATGTTCACTAACGACATGGTCGAGTGCAAACAGGATGAGATCGTCATGCAAGGCATGGATCCCAGGTAACTGTTGTGAGACAGAAATCTTTTTTGCAAATCTTTTTTTTTGTCTCTTATTTGCATATGGAAACCTCCAAAAACATTATAAAGCCAAACAGGAGAAGCAGTATAGCGTATAGTTGACACTACATTGATGTGTGCTTTTTCTTTCTTTCTCTTTCTCTCTCCAAAGTGCCCTCGAAGCACTGATCAATTTCGCGTATAACGGACACATTGCCATCGACCAACAGAACGTCCAAGCGCTCCTGATCGGTGCCAGTTTCCTGCAGCTGCAGAATGTTAAAGATGCCTGCTGCGCTTTCCTTCAAGAGAGGTACCGCGCAGTTTCCATTCCACTGAACACAACCTTTTAAGTGCATGGTATCGACGTCATCAATGTTATTAGACAAACCAACATTTTTTTCTATCTGTGATCACAGGTTGCACCCGAAGAACTGTCTGGGCGTGCGCCAATTCGCCGAGACCATGATGTGCACGACGCTGTACGACTCCGCCAACAGCTTCGTGCATCAGCACTTTGTGGAGGTTTCTGTGTCTGAGGAGTTTTTGAGTCTGCGGCCGGACGAGGTGCTCGAGCTGGTGGGCTGTGATGAGCTCAACGTCAAGGCTGAGGAGCAGGTATGTCTGTGTAGCAGCGTTCACCATGGGGCATGCAGGTATAAATAACGATCCCTTTGTTGCGAGAGACGGGTTTATTGATCCCTGAGTGAATTGTTGCAGTAGCGCACAACAAATCAAAAGCACAATGTTTTAGACATGACTACAAAGTACACCATAACTGAGTGGACCAAGTTATCTACTATATTATCACCCCAAGTGTTGATATAGAACCGAGGTTTGCTGTTACACTGTAGAAAATGATTCAGCATCTCCTGACCAATCAGATGCATGCATTCCACTAGTGCCTGTCTGTTGAATATTCCCACTCAGCTTGTGTTTGCTCCATATATTCGCCTCCATGTTGACATTTTCCAAACAAGGAGATATTTTCTTTCGCATCTTTTTTTTATCAATCTGCACAAAATGACAAGAATGCCTCTCACCATATCTCCTCTTGCTCGGTGTAGGTGTTCGAGGCCGTCCTTGCATGGGTGAGGCATCAGAGAGAAGACCGTGTCTCCTGCCTGCCTGAGCTGCTTTCCAAGACCCGACTGCCCCTGTGCCGACCCCAGTTCCTGGCCGATCGGGTCCAGCAGGACGAGCTGGTGCGCTGCTCCCATAAATGCAGGTCTGCTGCCGTGTACTCGTCACCTTTAGAATGTGTTAAAGGTACCATAGTTTACTACAGTGGAACCTCGGATTGTGAGTAACGCGGTTTGTGAGAGTTTCGCAAGACGAGCAAAGATTTTTTTTATTATAAATTTTGACTTGAGAAACGAGCAAGTCTTGGTTTACGAGCACCGAGTATCATGTATCACGCATGCGCTTCTTGTTTTGATGTTGAGCGTCACGTGATCACAA
>JAQMYJ010000001.1:27041562-27064697 GCA_030014305.1 Clarias laeviceps
GTGTTTTTTGACCTTGCATACATGTAAACCTGTTTTAAGAGACTCATTAAGCAATATTAGCAACCTTTAAAATGGCACAATAGGGGCACTTTAAGTACCACAATGATCTAATAGCTTGTAGATCCACTTTTAGCAGCAATGACATAAAGTAATTTTTTTCTGTATGACTTTTTTTTTTTGTCCATTCCTCTTTACAACATTACTTCAGTTCATTGAGGTTTTTGAGCATTCCCTTATGCACAGTTTAACTAGGCCATTCCAAAACCTTGATTTATTTGTGTAATTTTTCAGCCTTTCTGATGTAGATTTATGGGTTTGCTTTATAATAGTTTTAGCTGGCCTCCCAGGAAATCCTTTAATGGCCCATACAGTACATGTAGAAATGGCTTGGAGCGAGGTAAGTACTGTACAGAGAATGTAGCAGTGACTCCCAGCTGATTTCCTGTAATGGGCAAATGGTGCTGGTGAATGATTGTGTGTTCAGTTCCCACAGACAGACGAGTCTCTTCCGGAAATTGGCGACAAGTTGTCCATCGATTTTCAAGGATCAGGCGTTCCACTCTCTGAATGTTCAGAATGACTGCAGTGGGCTCGTCATTCATGGACAAAAAGTTTGGATCGTTCAAATGTGTTACTAATCTCATCACCTTACTGTGCTTGAAGTCTTCTGGAAATCTCAGCTGGTTTTACGCCTTCATTTCACAAGTAATTTCATCACAAGTTCTGGATTTACTTGTAGAAATTGATGAAGCCTAAAGAGTTTCAGCAAAAAAAATAAAAAGCAATAAAAATGGTGTAACAGACCATGATTAATTTGTGATCCCTGGATCTCCTCCTGGTAATGCTTGGTTTTGAACTGTGGCTTAATTACAAAGTCCATCATAATCATCACAGTATGAAACAGTTTTCTTGTCACGTATGCTGTTATATTTGACCTTCACTACTGAGTGATAAATGTCTAATGTTGCAAACTCATATAAACTAATAATATCATCTGTTACACCGCCAAACTGTGGAAAATACTATCTGTCTGTCCTCTTTAATATTGCACCAAAAATGCAAGTGCACTACCTCTCATAGTGTAATGTCAACAGATATGTGAGTTATGGAGCATTATAATGCTAAACAAACATTATCAGGTTAGAAAATGTAATGGGTTAAATTCTTAACAGCAATTCATTGATTAAAGTTAACTCATTAACATCACTAATCTCTAGCCTGTCTGTTGCATTATGCTTAAAACATATACAGTACAGACAAAACACAGAGTTAAATATAAGATGCATTTTGAACACAGCTGTAGCCTTACAGACACTACCGTGCTAAATAGCATGTTCAATCTGTTGAAGGCACTACTGGGGGTGTACTAATTTTGTAGTCATTTTTGGTATGATGCATGCAGTTTGAGACACTGCTTCAGAATGCACCCATACCACAAGTGAAAACACCTACAACAGGATGTTATGTACTGACTTTTGACTGGTGGAATACACAGTACACTACAACACGAGTGTGAGAGAAACGAGAAAGAGAATCACAACGATACAGCTTATTTAGCATTTTCCTACTGCAGCAAATCTGAAAATTAGCTATCTCATAACCCTGATGAACACACGTCAATCCTGGCAACGCTGAATGCCATCCTGCCCTAACACTATGCAGACTTTTGCACTTATGTTACAAGCATGTCCATAACATTAATTATTAATGTGGATCAGCCACAGCACATAATATCTAATATCCATCACCTGTGGGAAAAAAAACATATTTGTTAGAGGTGTCATTTGCATATAGATACATTGCATACCCATGTTTAGTGGTAGCGTCGTCTCGCCAAATGTTCAGCCAATTATTCATCCCATGGACCGGCCCCTGAGACCAAGTGACGCAAGAGTGACATGAGAGCGCTGAGTCCCACCCTGCTGTCTGTGGGTGTTTTCATCTACACAGGAGCAGATATAACATTAGCACCCTGACTTGAGGTAGTCAGAAAGATCAGCCAGGATGAAAGGAGCTGTGGTTATCCTTCTGCTTATTGCTCTGTTCCAAAACTCCTCAGTAGCCGGGCCCATGGACAGGCCTCAGCTGGTAGGATGATTGATTTGACTTTATTTATAGGTATATATACTGCCTTAATTAAGGGAGCACTTAGTCTTGGGTTACTTGAACCATAGATGTGCATACAAGAAGTGTTCAAGTCAAACCGGGAATATGCGTTCCCTTATTTTTTTTAGCAATATATATGATGTTTTATGTCATGCATGTTTAGTTGTTGTTACTGAATTGATTCCCCAAGAAAAGTCCCTTCAGCAGCAGCTTCTCTATGCTGTTCTGTCTTACATACACGAGAACCAATTCTACTAAATCACTATATATATAATAGATTCATATTTTTGTTTGGTTCTGAACTCACTTGCTGTCAATATTTTAGACGCCTCAGCCAGAAATCCAGACAGAAGCTGTGGAGGCGACAGGACCATTAGATGAGTCTCAGGTGGGTTTAATGAGATAAAGAGATTAAGTTTCTATTCAGAAGTTGCTTTCGATTAACAATGTCTTGAGCCAAAAAAGAGAAGAAGTTATAATATAGACAGAGTTCATGGAGTGGTTGTCAAAATGTGCAAATGTTCTAGAGATAAATGAGTGCTAATGGTGGAGTAAGACTATACACAGGCTTAAACTGCTCAAATGTATAATGAGATAAAATAAAATATACTGTAAGTCGCTCTGGATAAGTGTGTCTGCCAAATGCTTTAAACGTATTAATCAGTGCTTTTGTGTCAGGTGTGTCTATTGGGTTCTATTAGGTTTAAGTTACTAATGGCTTCTATGGGTTTTAACTGGACCAGTTCTCTATCTTTATAAATCTGTTAGAAGCATCACAAATGACTAGTTACGACCAGCTTGAGAAAGTGTAATGATAACTGGAGTCATAGAACCCAATCTTAAAACAATGCATTTCTTCTCCTACAGAATGAGATCTCTCGGTCTGCGGGTCTTCGGGTGAAGAGGGAGACGTTCATCGTCTCAAAGACACCTGACCGTTTCTGTACTGGTTGCTTCTCTGTGATAGGAGACCCAACCAGACCACAGTAACAACACCTTACAAGGGTTTTTAAAGAAGAAAAATAAATTTGTTGACTCTATTTTATTACTTTTTGTACTTGGAGATTTTTCTATGTCTGTATCTATTAAGTCTCATTCCTGATAAATAAACACAACTGTTTCTCACCTTTCTTTTCACAAAAGTGTCATGTGGTGTTTTTTCATCATTTTTTTTTTTTTCATTTCATTTCAGAGCTTTACTGCACCTGTAATTTGTGGATTTCCTAAACTGTCGAGTAATAACACGGATTACAGCCTGACGTCCAAGCGGCTAGCTCGGTGCTATGTCATTAGAACCGCAGAGAGTGTTATTATGGAGCAATGAGGTGTGAGTCCAGACAATTAAGTCCATTATTCTCTTGCCCAACCTTGTCAGTCGTTCCTCATTTTGACCTCTTTTTCCATCTCAGGTGAAAACAACCAAAATAGTGTTGTGTGTCAAAGAGGTGTTATTTTAGAGTGAGAGCTTTTGTGAACTTTCTGAGAAAACATTCAGTGTGTATACAATTAAACGTAGGCATGTTTTGGATGATTGTGACTTGAAGGCATGATCTTACAGAGATGTGGTTTATTATTCTCAAACTCTCAACTTGTAAAATAGTCATGTAATCTATACAAGCCATAAAGCAGAAGGGAACTGATGCAAATGAAAAGCATATATTTTACAGAAATGTTTCTGTAGTCACAACTGCAAAGTGAAGCCCTGCTTGTAAGGGCAAAATTTCATTTTGTCTTCTTTTCCTCTTTGACTTCAGAACCTGCAAGGACAAAAGACATGTATAACAGAGCCATGCAGATGGAATATAATTCCATCAAATATTGTTTTTAAATAACAGGAATATCATGTCAATGTCAATTTGCACCCAAAACACATACATATAATACATATAGTGTGTCAAAAAGCTCTGTCTGTGAAATTAAATCATCTGTACGTCTGTAGAAATACTTTCATAGTCAAATATATAAATGGAAGCTGTATTTTGGATCAACAAGTTATTAACCGTACTCATTCACTCACTCATTCATGGTCTATACTGCTTTATCCTGTCATGGGGGCCTGGAGCCTATCCCATTAAACTTAGGCCACTTAAGGCGGGGTACACATTGTAGGGCAAACACACACACATATACACACTCACATTCACACACTATGGGCAATTTGGGAATGCCAATTATCATAATATGTTTGTCTTTGGACTGGGGGAGGAAACCGAAGTACCCAGAGGAAACCCACCAAGCATGGGGAGAACATGCAAACTGCCTGCGGAACCTAGGTGGAAAAAAAATAAAAAATAATAATAATGTAATGGTATAAATAATTAGAACTATGATTAATAGTTTTTACAGTACAGTGCAGTGGTGGTCAAAAGTATTTTCGACAAAAGTCAGTGGTTTAATAGTATTCTTGAAGGTTTTAAAAAATGACGATCAAAATAATGAGAATAATTTAATGTTATTTTACACAATTCAACAACCAATATTTACTAGTCCTTTATTCTTCAAAACCTGCTGGATCAGGCTGGGCAAAAAGTAAAAAAAAAACATTTTGTGTCATTCGCTCAATCCCGTAGATCATGTACAGTTTCTTGACTGCTACCGCCTTCTTCACCGCTGTCCAAGAGTTTTCTATTGGGTTTAAGTCTGGAGATAACGCAAGCCATGGCTTAAGAAGGTGAACACTATTGTCACCTGCACTGTTTTTTTTTTTTTACTACTTTTTAAGTTAATTAACACTAATTAACTCTTCAGCAAGATAGGCTAGAACTGATTAGCGACATCACCTGTTTTGTGCACATGGCGAACTGTAATACATAGCATATGTTATCTTAATACTTTTGGCCACCACTGTATGTACTACAGTTTACTGAAAATCTGTTTAGTCACCAAAAAAAGTGAAGAGTTTCTATTTTCTTTTCTATTTTCGTGAAATATGTGCAGTGTTTACCACACATGCCGCCCATGAAGATGTTAAAAATTTAACTTTATCTAAAGCTTCAAATAACAATATTGTACAGTTATGGCACAATATTTTGACTTAATTTACTATGTGGTTCTCATTACAAGATGATGTTTAGGTTTGTTTTAGGGTTTTAGGTTACATTCAGTAGATTCTAGATTTTTTTAAAGATATTTCAATACACTGCCTTATGACTCAGTAAAAGCTTCTGTACCATCAGGATCTGCAGGACTCTGCTGTTCTTCAAAAGGTTGGGTTCCTCCTTCAGCTTCTGCACTACCATACAGTGACCTGTAGGGGACAATATAACATGCAACATTTCTCATTTTAGACCACAGCATCAGGGCACAGTTAAAGTTAATTTTAATGCACTCAATATCATTGTTACTTCATTATCCTGTAGGCAGGAATAAAGAAAAAAGTTTGTCGTTTCACTTTTTAAAACATTTCTAGAGTAAAGCAGAGTAGTGACAAGAATTTATTTATATATCTTCAGTAAATGCTGGATCCTGGTCAGGGTGGTGATAAACACTGGGTATGAGGTAAAATACTCGCTGGATATGATGTCTGTGTATAACGTGTCACCTCATTTACACCTGGAGAAGCTTTGAATAATCTAATCCACCTATTGGTATGTTTTGGGAAGTTGGAGGAAACTGGGGAACCCACTGAAAACCCATGCAAATATGAACATGCGAAGCTACTTGGAACTATGAGGTGGCAATGCTACCTGCTCCACCACTATGCTGATTCATATTGGTCACTTGACTATGTTTGTACTGTAGAATTTCTCTCAGTCCATCCATCCATTTATCTTTCTAGGAACCTCTGTGGTCCAACTAGGTGGAGGCCAATGGTGATCATTGCATTTATTCCAATTTTTACACCTGTGGTAGGATGTCCAGTCAACATTCACACTCACTTAATTCTGAATATGTGGGCTGTGATAACCGGATTGAATTAAAGTAGATGCTGTCCTAAGGATAATAGCTCAAAGACTTACAATGATGGGTGGCATCTGCTCTCCTCTCCATCCAGGATCCCATGATACATTCCAATCTCCAATTCTATCCTCTTTTTGTTGTTGAACAGTGTCTCATAGTCCCGCCGTTGCTGCTCAATATCTCCATGCACATCAGTGAGCTCGGCCTCCAGCTTACCGATGACGGAGCCCAAATTCTGAAGCTCGATGTCATGCCAGTGCTTTGCATCATTCAGGGAGTTCTTCAGGCCTCGTTTCTGTATGTAAGACCATAAATATAAGGAGATACTAATCAAGGGTGAACATATAAAACCTGAAACTGATAAACAGAGCGGCCTGCTGAGATTGAATCAGTAAAAAAAAAAGTTTTTTTTTATAAAAATAAATTAATGTCTGATGAACAGAAAGATTTGATTGGAAAAAAGTTTCATACCAGTGCACTCATGGACTCTGTTTCAGCATGCAGTCTCTGGATCTTAGCGTTTGCCTCATAACATTCTGTCTTCAGATTCTCCAGCAGTTCTTCCTCCTTACTCAGCTTTTTGTCTACACTCTTATCCTTCTGCATACATACACAGAGTTTTTTTATAGCCAACTTGGATTTGTAGACTGATTAAAAAAATAAAAAAAAACTTGTATTTGCCCCTTCTTGGTCTCAAGGACAATCACTGGAACTATACATGTGCATAGTTCTGTGTTTTTTTCCCCTGAAAGTATAATTTCAGATCTTTGAATTTTACCTTGTACTCTAGGGATGCATCAGCCTCTGCCCGTGTCTTCTCAATGACCTTCTCCCAGTGGGATCGGATAAAACTCAATATCTGTTCAAGACTTGTCTCAGTAGGTGGTTCAGGTTCATCAGCCTCATGGATAGCCAACTGGTTATAGAGCTGTCTCACATCCTACAAAGGTCAAAATGTTAGCATGTTGTGTTAATTATACTTTTAAAGTGAGTCTAGACCCCAATTTTTTTTTTTGCCAAATCAAAACTACTCCCCAAGTTTTTTAATGTAGCCTAGGACATGCATTGTCTGAATTCTTACCTCTTCATGCGTTTTGGCCAGGTCTTGGAGCTCAGCATTCATGCTCACAATCTGGTTCTCCACGTCCACCTTGGTAAAGTTGGCATTATCAATCACTTTGTTGAGGGAGTTAATCTCCTCCTCCATGGCTTTATGGAAGGTTTGTTCATGGTCGAACCTGAAGAAACACACAGAAAGACAATATACAGTTTTTTCTCTACAGTAGCTAGTCTACAGTATGTTGGAAAGGCATTTTTGTGAGAACTGTTGTTCACATTGTTGATTCAAGCCTGTCAATCCAACATACCTCTCTTTGAGATCTTCCGCACTGGCTTGGATGTTCTCTGTCTGAAGCACAAGTCTAGCATTGTCCAAGATGGCCTCACTTACCTGGAAGATGGCATGGTTTATTATATTGACACTTTTCCTTCATCTCACCTTCAAAATATGTAATGTTTGTACTCAGAGCCAACAAAGAAGCACTATAATATAGGATCACCTACAATCATTAACATTTCCACAACAACTTCCATCCAAAGCATTGTTAAACTACCGCACACTATTTTTACAGCAATCATTTAAGGCACCATGACTTGGCAATTCTCTAATCTAAGAGTCTTTATTGCTTTATGAAATCTTATGAATGAGTGGGGAAATAATGAATCAATAAATTATCTACTTCTGCTTTCATTAAAAAAAATATATATTTCACTCGTGGTCCGCAGCTCTGCCCACCTGTCTGTAGATGTCCTCCCATTCCTGCTTGAGTGTGCCCCACATCTTGGCGCTGGAGGCCTTACGATCCATGCAGTTATGGATCTGTTCTTCTAGCTGCTGATTAAGTTGCTCAAGTGTATGTACCTTTTCACGGTACTCTAAGAGAGAGACATTAAGCCCATCAGAACCTAACAGTTGACCCCTTTCTGCATGCTTAGGCAGCACCGGGGCACTGGTGCTGCGCAGGCCGTGCAGGAACACGCTGCTGATGCATAGTGCTCTGCGGGACACACGGGCACCCAGGCAGGTGCTGTCCGAAGATGCTGAGCCCACGAATGTGCCCCTAGGAAGGGTGCTACTAACCGTGTTCACTTGGCTCACACTTTCTGGCCTTTCTGCAGCAGTCTGGCCCAGGATGGATGAACGGCGTCTTGGCAGAGGCATTTCGTTCCTGGTTTGGTTTCTGACGGACCAACTACTAACCCAGAAACATTCCTGCAGAACACACTCACAGAAAGCGCTTCTTTCTGACTTAGCAACAGCAAGAGCAACAAAACAGCACCAGCTTCTGTCACATGCCTCTTTATGGTGGCCTGGGCTTCTGGAAAGCAGAGCCTTTGTTTTGGAACCTGCATTCTTTGTCCATACAGGCTGACTGATTTTTGTCTGCCGCAGCATTCTGTGGTTCTCAGGAAAGCTCTATGGAATCCCTAACAAATCCAGGGCCCATGCTTGAACACATGCTTCGAACAGCAATAAATAATAAAGGTGAAAACTATGCAATCATCATATCCTATGCTTTGTGTATGTGTGTGTGTGTGTGTGCACACGTAAGAGAGCATTATGCAACTCATCACACATCACAACATATTGGGGGAGTAAACACCACATGACTTAAACCCAAGCTAGATGACTCATCTAATCATCAGTAGGACATAAGTCATCCGAACACTATTAGAAAGTATAACTTCACTGCTTGTTTTTTTGAGTGGCATGGTGGTGGCATAGTGGTAAATGTTATTGCCTTTGCAGAATGTCATATGTTCTTTCCTGTTTCCCCTCCCACTATCAAGAAAACAAGCATGTAGGCAAATATAATATGTTAAATTCCCCTTAGGTGTGAATGTATGTGTACACAATACCCTATGATAGACTGGGGTGCATTCTCCTGCCTTGCCCCACAGCGTTGTCAGGATAGGCTCTAGACTAGGACTGATCAGTATATAGCGAATAATGATGACGACTTGTACAAAAATTCATTCTGACCAAATAATCTGATCGGACGAGAGGCTTTCAACAAATAGTGATAATAGACGATAACATCACTGGGAAATTTAACCGGACGTATCACTCCAGGTGCTGTGACAATCTTTAATCACACTAGCTGTCGATTGCAGTATGGGTGAAAGTAGGTCAGGAGAGAGCAGCTTTCTGCCAAACCTCACATACAATATCAGTCACGGGAAACACTTTCAGCAAGATAATACATCTGATAATGTCATTGCTTCTTAAAAAACACTTTGACTTCTTAGTAAATTGCTTCTAAGTCACTCCAAATTGCCTCTAAATATATGCGGCTATGTTGGTTTACTGTAGTTACATCTAATACAAGTAAAACTAACTTCCTAACCAACACAAGGCTAAATCCCAAATCCCTGTCTAACTCCTGATTAAGGACACTACTTCGTGTGTGGAACAAAGGATTGTACAACCTACATAGTACACTAGCTTTCCATTTAACACTATTTAGGATTAAAATCCAGAAACCTGGAAATTAGCTGATATTCTAAAGCAGAAAAAGTGAAAATATTAAGTAAATTTCACATGTTTCGAAGGATTGGATTGTCTACCAATATTGTAATATAGGAATATTAGGCTGTTGAAAAACTCATGAAGCTTTTTCAAAAAAAAAAAGAAAAAAAAAAGTTTCCAAAAAGGCTGCACCAATTAAAGAAAATGGAATTTCATCCTAACAACACAGAAGTAGCCTGAAACTGTGGTGTCACAATAGAAAGTCATGAGGATGGTTATTGAACTAAACTGTAACCAATCACCATTTACACTTCTCCAACTTTGCGGTCCTGGGGAAAATTTGCAAAATTCCCTTTGTAATAACGCACTCAAGCACTGACCTCACTCCAGCACAAGTTCCTACTGAATGGTTTGCATGAACCATCAGCGTACTTACTTCAGTAAATGCGGATATGGATAATGTGTTGCATTTTGGCCAGAGGTACATTACAGTATGTTACTGCTTGTAGTGTAAGATATAATTTGGTACCTAGTAGTCTTTGAAAAATCACTAAACAAGTAGTTCATTCTAGCAAACTGAACAGAAGGTGGATTGTAACCTTTGCTGAGCTCTGCTAAGCCATAAATCCATAATTGTACTATGTGTTTTATGGCAACATGGACGTGCAATGGATATTTGTTGTTTCCTTATAGCTTTATGCTAGGAGATGTACATTTACATTTAGCCATTTGACGTTCTTACAAAAGAAAGAAAAATCCAGAGCGACTTACAAAAGTGCTTTGTGGTTTCCTTCATTGGATAGATCCTTACACTGGGTTACTTGGTCACTAACTATAAATACCATCAAACACTGTTGGGAAGTTTTTTTTATTTTTATTTTTTTATTTAAGAAACAGATCTGTCTTTGGTTAATCTGTGTGAAGTTTCTGTGCATGTTTTCCCCATGTCCCTTGAGGTCTCCAGTTTCTTCCTGCATTGTGACCAAGATATGCTGTAGATCTACCATCCTTCTCATCATAATAAAGGGATTACTATAGATGATTGCTAGTCTTATACTATGTAAGAGATATTACAGAGCTGAAATATTTGCGCATAAAATTGTAGTGTGAGCCATTTATTCTGACTAAACACATTTGTCTTACTGCATCTATTTTCATTCTGTGGTGGCCCATATGCTATCATGTAAAGACTGAGCACAAGGCAAGACAACAGAAAAATACCAACATGGTAAATTAAAAATAGCTCCGTACTTTTGCTTCTTCATCTCATTTCATGAGTTTCAGATGACATTTCCTCCTCTTTTTTTTTCACATAACTTGTTTTTTTTTTCAGGTCCAGGAGTGATTGTGGCAGACATAGATATCTCCCACAACATCTGAATGCGTAACGAGACTTTCGTCAGTTTGTGATAAAAAAAAAATTATTGTTCACTTTCAGTTATGCTTAACCTCCTTCAAAGTATCGTTAATAAGTCATTGTCTTCCTGTTCAGTAAAACTGACTGTCACACTTCCCACGAGAAAGGAAGGGTGTTGATAGTCTAGCTCTATGCCTGTTTCAGACGTGGTTGAGTAAAAGTGTTAGTCTGAAACTTTCTTAGGCTGTTACAGTATGGTTTCTAAATGACTATAGAACAAACAAAAAAAAAGAGATGAAAAGGCTGCAGATGTACACCTATGGAACCGCTTACTTCACAGCTTAGACGTTGTGAACATAATAAATTACAACAGCAAACGTTTGTGAACATCTGAAAGTCTCACACATGAGGCCCCTCGTTTCTGTTAGAATAACCTCCACTCTTCTGAGAAGGCAATCCACTGAGGATTAGTAGATTTTCGAGTGTAACATTCAGCCACAAGAACGCAAGCACAGATGTTAGATGATGAGGCCTGGGTGCAGTCAGTGGGGTTGAGGTCAGATGCCCCTCGAGTCCTTTTCCTCCCAGCATTGGTAAAATATGTCTCCTTGGAGTTTGCAAAGGATGTGATACTAGAACAAGTTTGGGTCTCTTAGATCCAGTGAAAGAAAACTGTAAGGTGAAAGCATACTAAGCTACTTTTTCACATTTGTATGCTTTGGAGAAATGCCATGGCGGTCAAATGTCCATATACTTTTGGTCATATAGTGTCCTTCATGTATGGTGCAGTCTCATTATTTAATTTTTGATGTGTCAGCAAAATGGGCTGAAAAATAACAACTCTCATGCATACACATCTAGTAGATGTTTCTCACTGTGTATTCATCTGTGATAGTGATATGATAACTCCTCAGTCTAGACTAAAGTGAAATAAGTCTGTGCCTTATTTATTTCATGTGAATTTGTATACAATGACTTGAGATGGATTTGTTGTCCTTTATTCTTCCATAAAGGTCCCATATTTTACTGCATCTATAAGAACGTAGCACAGACCTCAGAGGTCACTTAAAGTGTATCTACTTAATATAGCCTTATAATATCCCCTAATAGAACAGCAGAGCTGATCAATAAACCAGGGGACAGGATCTTTTTATATGTGTCCCATCACATCTAATCAGGTGAGTCGCATTTGGGGTGATTTGAGTTATGCATATTTTCATATTTGTGTTTTATCAAGCTCCATTTTGTTACAAGTTTATTACCGTAGGGCCGCACGGTGACATAGCGGTCAGGGGTAGCTCAGTGGTTAAGGCTTTGAACTATGGTTCAGAAGGTCCCAGGTTTAAATCCCAAAACCACCAAGTTGTCCCTGTTGGGCCCTTAACTGCTCAGATGTATAATGAGATGAAAATGTAAGTCGCTTTGGATAAGGGCGTCTGCCAAATGCCTAAATGTAATGCCATAGTGGTTAACATTGTCGCTTGCATCTCCAGGGTCCGGGTTTAATTCCTGCCTCGGGGTCTGTGTGTGTGGAGTTTGCATGTTCTCCCTGTGCTTAGTGGGTTTCCTTTGAGTACTCTGGGTTTTTAAACAGTCGAAAGACATGCAGATTAGGCGAACTGGTGTTCCAAATTGCCCGTAGTGTGTGAATGAGCATGTGAGTGTGCGTTTGCATGTGTGCCTAAGTATCCTAGGATAGGCTTCGCCACAGTGGTCAACCTTGTGTCTAAAAATGACTAAAAAAGTGAACTTTCCATAACATGTGATTTTAAAAATATTTGTTTACCAGCCACTACTATATAACATACTGCATATTATCATATAAATATCTACTGCTTTGATTTAAGGGATAAAAATGTTATTAAATACTTAAATTCTGAACAAATATCTATTATAGTTGTTTTGCATGTTGCTATTGTGTTGCACCCTACAAGGCAAATAAAAGTCTATAGTTCTTGCTACTTGCTGAGGCACATCATTTCTTAAGATACCCTCAAACCTCTCTGAGTGCAACTTGTAGCGCCGGACATGTTATAACTACATCGCCTTGCAGGTGGTATAATATTGAGAAAGCTTGCTGATGTGGCACTGCTCGCAGCATGTTCAGATCTGTGGCAGCTCACACACTGCACTGAGTGCTGTAGGGCAGAACGAGATGACTGATCAGCAAATAATTCGCACTAAATTTGGTGCGAGCTGACTGATTTTGCATAGATAAAAAACAATGCATAACAAGTTTACTCATTTTTCACACTTCTGGGACATGAGTGGAAACAGATGCAATGTTACTCCATCTCTTCCCTAATATACTTTTTTAAATACTTCTTGTTTGAGACTATGACCGTGACGTGGTGGTCGGTGACAGACTGGCTTCTTCTCATTTGTTGTTCATTTAAAACAAGGATGGTGTGAAGGCACACCACAAGTTGGCTTACACAGAATGGTGTGAAGACAAACAGCAGTTTACCCAGAACTGTGCAAAAAACCCCCCAAAGAAACAGAAAAAAAAAGAAAGGCTATTCTGTAAATGGAAAGGCCTTGTCGATGAGAGAGGACATAAGAGAAAGGTCCAACTGGTTTAACCCAAAAGGAAGACTCTTAAACAACCCTTTAACCTCTTTAACCACTTTTTACAACCTTAGGAGTAAAAAACAAAATCTCAAAATGAACAACACATTGATCCTCAGGGTGAATGAGCTGCAACAGAAGAAGAACATATCGGACATAACAGGTCTAGGCTCAATAATGTTATGTGGCAGCTGACTATCTGAATGTACTGAATGACCAGGTCATCTCATCAATTTAAGTTAAATTGTGAAAGAGTGGTTATGGGAGCATGAGGAATGATTTTTACACATGAATTGGCCATTACATTGCACACCGTAATCAAAGCTAAAGGCGGTTGAACAACATTTTAGAGTGTGCAACTTTTGTTTTTCGGCTTAAAGTATAATCAAATATTTACTAGCTGGTTCAATTACCGTTGCTTTTTCAGTGCTCAATATTAGGTAATAATATTGTTTATTGCTTGTTGTTTGTTCTTACATCGTATGATTCTTTAACTTTTTTTACTGAATGTACAGTTTTTAAATAAGTTCTTTAAATGCATGATGTACAATACACTGCATTGGTGATTTAATGAAGACAACTCTTGTTAAAAATGCCCTCTGCTAGATTTCAAATCTAACACACTGATATACAGAAAACACCACTTCATTAAAATCCTTAGAATATTAAAATGCCAGCAAACTTTAGATCCAAGTGGATCCAAATATGCATGGCACTAATTCAAGTAGAGTTGATGTTTTTGCACTGTACCAGGTGCTGGGTGAAGGGTTATGTAACAATAACTTTGGCAGGGTCCCAGATTTTTGACATAAGAGACGCTATCCTTCAATTGACAGAAGGGCAAGCAGGTGATGCCAATGCTTCAGGCAGCACACACTGCTCAAATCTCTTCTTGCAAGACCAGACGCAGCCTGTCAAATTCCAGGTTTTATGAACTTTTAAAACTTTTAAAAAGTAAAACTTTTTTTTAGGTGTTCAATAGAAATGATGTAATGGTGAGTGCTTGCAGATACACAACCAGAAGACACCTAGACATTAGTGGGAAAACTAGGGGAAAACATTAAAAAGGTTCTATGGATAATCCTACACCGGAGTATTTACAGTATGTATCGGAAATAGTTTAAACCCTTTAGGAAGCTTAGAATGCTTAACTGTTAGTTAAAGTACCCCTGTTCTTCTGTTCCCTTACCATTGTAAATGTCTGTCAAATATATATGAGTAAAAATTACATCATTAAATAGATGAAAACACATCTAATAGTATCTCAAGCATCAGTTTGAAGAGAAAATTAGGTGTGCGTGACTGAGGGTAAGTGCATTATTAATCATTCAGTGCTTGATAGTGATAAAGCATAGACTCTTCCCTCAGGGAAAGCTTATAATCTGAACATCCATGGAATGTGGAGGTGGCACCGAAAGCTTAGCATCAAGTCCTGGCACATTTTATAGATTACTTCCTCTCCTCCCCCTCCTCCTCCAGCCTATTCAATACTGCCTCTATATAAACCACGGCAAAGTCCTTGCCTTCCTGCATCCTCCATTCTCCTTACATTGTGCTTGCTCCAGTGATCCACAGCCATCTATAATGTCTCTTTCATACTCATTGTCCTCTTCCAGGCTGTCTGGTATCTCAGCAGCTGGAGGTGGTGGGGCCAGATTAGGGCTGGGAGGTGCTGGAGCAGGCATGGGGCTTGGGCTGGGGCTTGGCTCTGGTGCTGCTGTTGGGGCTGGTGCTGGGCTTGGTCTTGGACTTGGTCTGGGTTCTGGACTTGGTCTGGGTTCTGGACTTGGTCTGGGCTCTGGGTTTGGTCTGGGCTCTGGTCTTGGTCTGGGCTCTGGAGCAGGATTTGGCTTTGGTGCAGGTGCTGCAGGCTTGGGACTGGGCGGAGGTGGAGGTGCTGGAGCACTAGTTGCAAGCCCAGCTTTTGCCATGGGTCGCACCTTTGCAGCTGGCGGGCTGACTGCAGGTGCTGCTATGGCTGGTGGTCCTGCCTTCGGCCAAACTGTGGCTCCTATCTTATCTCGTGCAGCTGAGAAAAGCACACTGTCCACCCTGAATGACCGCTTCTCTTCATACATGACCAAAGTGCGTGCACTGCAACAGGAGAATGCTGTACTGGAGGCTAAGCTGTCCCAACTTACTGGTGGCGCTGATATGTCTCCTGAATCATCTGGCACTACTACAGTGGAGTATGAGACCCAGCTGAATGAGTATCGCAACACTCTGCAGAACCTCACACTTGACACCATCAAACTGGAGATAGAGCTGGACAATGTGCGTGGCACCGCCCATGAGTTTAAGGCTAAGTATGTGATTTATCAGTTTGCTTATAAATCACAATAAAATCATAATCTATTGATTCTTTTGCATATTCTCATGTTTGAAACTTGATTTAGTTTTTCTCTTACTGTACCTTTTTCTCAAAAACAACACTGTTTTTTAAAGGCTTGACTTTGAACAAGGCGTAAGGTTCCAGCTTGAGTCTGACATTGGTGCCATGAAAAGGGTAAGGAGAAAAGGCACAAACATACATGTATATACTGTATATATTAAAAGCATAGTTATCTTTATTCAGCTATGTTTCTGTCTTTAGGACATCGAAGCAGCATCCGATGCAAGAATTGATTTGGATGCAAAATACTCCAGCCTCAAGAATGAACTGGACTTTGTCACAAAAACGCAGCAAGAGGTATTTTTTTATTCAATCAAATTTAACCAGTAATTAAGACGTAGATAAAATTTAGACTTGATCTAAATTTCTGTTTCATTTGAATAAATCTCTATCCATTGCACTCTCTCTCTGCAGGAGCTTTCTTCTTTGCAGTCCAAACTGGGCACAACGACCATGGACACATCTGTCTCCATGATTGAAGTGGACACCGGCAAGTCCTTTGACATCTCCACAGCACTCAACAAGATGCGAATGGAATATGAGAAATCTGTCCAGCAACACAGAGATGAAGCCGAAGCCTACTACAAACTTAAGGCGAGGAGAATATGACAAATGCTTTTGGAACATTACCGTTAATTCCTTACAAAATGATTTAATCAGTATCAATCCAATCTGGGATTCAGGAACTAAGTAGAATTCTTTCTCTCTTCTTTAGATGGATGAAATACAGACTGCTAATGTTAAGAGCACAGAGGCCGTGTCATCCACCAAAGCTGATATCGGAGCAGCCAAGAAGGAGCTACAGACCCTTGGGATAGAGTTACAGGGTCTTATCACACAGGTGCGGGTTATATGTTAATTATTGTACAATAAGTCTTACCCTACTACTACCAAAGGTTCACTTTATTCATCTTTTTACTAAATTATTCGCTAAAATGATTACATTACTGTATTCAAATTTTCATTGAACCTGTGATACGATTATTTTAAGCTTTTTACATATTTAGAAAGTTTACCCGAAGCAATAGTGAGCACATATCTGTTGTAAAGCTGTTTGAGTAGAATGCTTAGATATACTTGGATACATGCTTGAATAATAAGCAGCACCTGAAACACACCTAATACACCCACCGTGGCATGCTGGTTGGGTCCAGATGGAGCCCTTTGAGTATTTCAGATGGTGTTATTCTCCTGGGATTTTCACAGTCTCTAGAGTTTACCTAAAATATAAAAACACTAATCGCCCATTGAGCGTGAAATTGTGATGAGTGGAAATTCGAGAAGATAATAAAGTTTCTGGATTACTTAAACCAGCCCATACAGCTCAAACAGTCATTCCCGTAATCAAAGTCAGTAAGATCCTATTTTTTCCATTATGGAAAGGGAAAAATTTGACGGGGACACTGAGTCAGGTTGTTAATATGTATGCGATGCATTGCAGTGTCAATATTAATAAGGAGTTATACAGGTGTGTCTAATAAAATGGAAACATTGTGTCTCTGTTATGTGGCGCAGTATGGAGAGAGATTATAATGTTTTTAAGAGCCCTAACGCAGGGATTTGGAGGGGGTGAATGAAACGGGAGTTTGCGAGAGAGTTTATGATACGCACGAGAAGACCTTTCCGTGTGGAGATAGCGTGGAATTATTACTTGTGAACTAAACGGGGAAAAAAAAAAACGGAAACACAAAAACAGACCTCCGCCGTCTACACGAGACCGGACGGGCCTCTGGTAATTAAAAATAAAACCTTATATTCTCTCGGGGCCTATGCCCTTACCGAGGACTTATACTGTAGGAGTGAGAGAGAGTTTGTGTTTTTATATGTACACTTTTATACCTTGCCAGAGAGCGCGAAGTTAAAAGTAGAGCCTGCAGCTCTCTCTCGCGCGCGCGCTTAAAGTAGAGCGTGCAGGGAGGCAGAGGCTGGGTCTCTGTCTCTCAACTTTCTGCGCGCTTGTCTTGTCTTGCTTTCTCTTTTATTTATTTATTTATTTATTTGATTTAAATTATTATTATTATTATTATTATTTTTTTTTTTTTTTGCCCTGATACTGTACCTTACCGGTGCTACCTGAATAATCGCACGAAGTGAGGAGGTATCAGGACCCTTAAATAAACACGACGCCAGGTGTGGCACGTTCGGGCTGATTGCCTTACGGCGCCGTTGCCTGGCAACTGCGTGTGACCACGCCTCTGCCTGTTCAGAACTCCGCGGGTTAACCGCCTGCGGATCTGCCCCGTTCTGAACAGTGCAGTGTATTTATGCGCGGTTCTGCCCCACGTGAGACCCGCGTCGTTACAGTACCTGTCTAATATTTAACAAATAGTCTTTTTTTTTTTTTTTTTTACTTTGGTGGATGTTCTATATGAATAATAACTATAAATCAGTTAATAACAGCTTATTAACATAACATATTCTCATGGATGCCTGACATCATTTCTTACACTGTCATGCAGAGTTTTGCTGAATGGTGCATTTAAATTGGTAAGATTTTATCAGTGACTTTTGAATCAGCCAGAAAAGCCCTTTGCTTATTCAACATGTGCAGTTTGGTTATCCCCTGTCATATAAACATCATTTCCTTTTCTTTCTTTCTTTTTTTTTTTTAATCTCAGGGGAATTTTATTCATTCTGGGGACTTTATTAAGAATGAAAGTGAAATAATTGCAAATAATTGCCTGCTGGGCCTTGTTTTGGTTCAGTTGGTTCAGAAGCTAAGAGACAACACAGCTGAGTTCTCATCGATTGACATATTTACCATAAATCACAGTTGACCGGTACAGGAAACAGAAGGCACAGGATGTGGTTTCAAAGTACCACAAGACGAGGAGCGCTGCTTGTTATACTGAACTCTCAGAGAAAGTACAAGCCAAGTTTTCAAACATTCTGAGATCATACCCGACTCTGCACCGTGCAAAAAAAAACACTGTTAATAACTTAGGTACTTTCTGGTAGGTTAATACACACTACGCCGAGGGAGTTTGATGAGATTTCTGTTTTATTTCTTAGGAACCCTCAACTTATTTGTCTCATATCAAAACTAAACAATGCAGCATGGCATTCTCAAGAAATCCAGTCACAACATGCAGTACTGAATTGAAATTAATGCACTCTCTTTGCTTTTTCAGAATATGGCCCTGGAGCAGAGCCTGGCAGAGGCTAATGCCCAGTCCAGCGTGGGCGTAGCTGAATACCAGGCCCAGATCGCCAGCCTCACATCCGCCATTGAGGCTGCTAAAGCTGACCTTCACAAACAGATCCTGTCTTACCAAGAGCTGCTTGACGTCAAACTCGCTTTAGACGTGGAAATCGCCACATACCGAAAACTCCTGGAAGGAGATGACTTCAAGTGAGCCACATGCAAATTTACTCATTCTGCAACACCAAGACATCCACTATCTCCACAGTCTAACCCATCTGTTAACCAAAGCATAACGTCTGACACACTTTAAACCGCTCTCTCTTTCTTTTTCTGGTGTCTAGATTCCCAGAATTTACAGACTCGTCCTACACTTTCACAGGTAGGAGCAATTATTTTCAAAATAATCATCATAAAAAATAAAATAAAAAAACAAGCAAGTGAATGTGTAGGTTACTTAGCAACCGTTGCCTGGCTCACCACCAAACTTCAAAACTTTGTGGTAGAGATGACTTGATTTGATCTCTAGCTTTCAGCTAACAAAACATAAACTCAAATCAGTCATATCTACATAATTAAAAAAAAACTATAAGATTAATTAATCTTTTAAGATTAACCAAGTGGGATCATATGAACAGTCATTTGAGAAAAATGTAAGCATCATCAGCAAATTTTTAGCAGACTGCATCACAGATAGAGGTGAAATCAACACTTTGTCAAAACAGTCATTAGTGTGAGTGCTTTACTTTGGTTTATCTTGATCTTAGACATTAGTAGCTAGTCTGTATGGTGTTGGTCACATTTAAGAAATACAATACCTTTGCACTCACTTTAAATGCACAAGTTTCCACAAGTTTTTGCACCCATAGAGTGAAAAGGACCAGGGTCCTGGGGCGTGGGGGTGGACATGGTGCTCTCTTACCTACACTTTTCCATCTCGTAGGGAGTGCCCCGCCCAAAACCAGCACGCCCCATGACTCACCTGAGGTCTCCACTAGATATATCCGCAGAGGCAAGTCGTCTTGAACCACGCTCCATTAGTGTAGTCTGACCAAAATATTTACACATCTAGGATTGTTTGCGTAGTCTGTTTGCTTTTACTACTATACAGAAGTAATATAATAAATTGATAATATGGGACATTAATTTAATGATTATTTAATGAATACATCAGTTATAGAGATACATCGACTCCATTAAAAATCATGCGTTTAGGTACCTGTCAATACAGAGAGTGATACTTGTAATGAAATGAGTAACATACTCCATATGATGTAACCGTTGGAAATAGTGTGCTCATGAAAAAAAATACTGCAAGGTGTCATGCACCTTGATCGACCCTGGCAAGCGAGGAAAGGAAGTGTTTGTGGCTCAGTGTTTAGAGATAGCAGAGCTGTAGAGTGTGATCTCTGTGTGCTCAATTCACTGCCTCCCTCCTCTCTTTATCTCTGCATATACGTGTCTATTTTGTGCTTATATTAAATCAAGTAGTTGACTCGAATGCCCTTGCGTATGCTACATTTTGCATGTTGAGAAACAAATTAAATATACAGCAATGAACAACATGTCTCACAAATGCACTATGGAACAGAAGGGCAGGAGCTTGCAGCTGACAATGAGTCAAATAAGACTGTTTGTCTTCAGTGCTGCTTCTGTCCCTTTTTGCTTATAGTACAAGTTGGATAGTGAATAAAGTTAAGCTAGGTTACATTATCTGGTTAACCTAATGAAGCCCAGAATGCTTATTATCTTTATTAATTGTACCACTTGCATTAAAAAAACCCCCCAAAAACCAAATTTTTTCTTCATTTTTTCATCCCAGCTAGCGGAGGTGGAATTCAAGTCAAAGAGATCACAGGTACAAATCAAACACACACTCTGACATGTCAGGCAACTTGAGACAACTCGTATATTCCCATTTAATAAACATCTTCATCCATGCATGAAGCCAGTATATGACTCTTTTCTCTCCTCTCTCTCTCTCTCTCTCTCCAATAGAGCACAGAGAGACGTCAATCATCAGTGATGCGGACACTGAATCCTCTTGAATGCAGACGGATTCTCCAAGAGTTGGTGTCATGGACAAAAAAATCCTCTCCATGTTATTCAATTAAAGCTGCATTGCAAATATTCTGTATGTTCTTGTTTCATCATCTCCGCGGATCCCTACAAGGGGTGTAAACAAATACAATGTGCATGTCGTATATTCTAAACAATTAGCAGCACTATTGATTATTGACTATATGATTAGGAGCACTATTTCACAGAGCATCTGAATGAAACTAGAGGTGGTTATACAGTAGGTACTGCTCATGAGCGGGTGAACGTGAGCTGTCAGATAAGCTTAAACATATTAATTAATATCTAATGCTGTGCAATATATTTACAGTATCCTTCGTAGCTGCCTGATTATGATTAAAGCAGGTTAAAGGTCCCATATTTTACTATTTCTTTGACAAGTTAACCCAGACATTTCCAAAGATGTAATGCTCCAACTAAAATAACCCTCACATAATCAAATTTTTCATACTTCAAACGTCCTCTGTGTCACTTTTTACATTTTACACAGTTCACATTTCAGTGTGTATGTACAGTAAACAGGCTACTATGGAACCACAACCACCCAAAAGAGCTGAGCTAAGAAGCCGGAGGAGGTCTTATATGAGGTCACATTGGGGGATTTTAGCTTGTTTAAGCCCTGGCCGTTTTTCTTTTCTGCCTGTATACACAAAGAAAAAGTGAATTTTGAAATGAAATCTTTAAATGAATCTACTAGGTACTACTACATGGTGGACATGGTGGTAAAGGAGGTATATATTTTTAGTTTACACTAAAAAAAAGACATACAGATATTTATGACACACATACAAATCAAGATAGTGTCATAGATATAGTAGTATTTCAGTACTTTTGGTACTATATTATTAACATACCATAGCAAAAGCAGCATGGTCAATTTATTGGTAGAACCGTATCGATGTAATTTGTGTGGATCTTCATTATATCTTAAGTTAAAAAAAAGAAAATCTTGCAATAGAATGTATTTTTGAGTATAAATTTTGAAATGTTTTCCTGATTCCCATGGCTACTTACCTCCCTTGTCTATCTAACTCTCATTTCTTTCTGACACAGTCTCTATAACACCCCTGGATCGGTTCATATAAATTGACCCCTATACTAAACATCACAAACTAACATACACTAACTGCAAATGATTTTCTCTTTTCACAACTTTATCAGTGGTGATAAAAAAAGTATTAAGACAACATATGCCATGTATTATACTGTAGTTGTAACCTATCTGGTTGAAGATTTGTGCTAAATAACTGAAAAACTAGTGGAAACCTGGCTATGTGACAATGGTACCCAGCTTTTGGAACCATGACCTGGGTCACCTTCAGACCTAAACCCAATAGAAAACTGTTGGACGCTGGTGAAGAAGGCAGTATACATGATCTTCAGAAAGCAATCAAGCAGGCGTGGATTGATCGAGTCACACTCATGTACTGCAAACATCACACATATATTTGGTGTCTGAGCTGCTTTCACGTTGGAACAGAAAGGAAGTTGCTCTCAATCTTGTTCTATTTTAATGATGTTTTTTCCTCTCCTATCACTATATCACCCACTTGATGGCCACAGTCCATTGTCAAAACATCATGTGACAGGGCCTCTTTACATGGCAGCTGTGGTGTGCTGCTGCAGTATTATCAATGCATATTCACTCTAGATGTGTAGATAAAGTTTTGCAAAGAATGCACCACAGATGAACTCCTTAAAATCTTGGCTGATTATTATACTTGTTCAGCAAAAAAAATAGTTTAGCATGAAAACCTGTACCTATAATTGTTTCACTTCTGATATATTCCAAATTCAGTCTTATTCTTTGTCTTTCGGCTGTTCCCTTTCAGGGGTCACCACAGCGAAACATCTAACTTTATCCTCTGCATCCTCTTCTCCAACACCAACTGACTTAACGAGTTGTAAAATTTACAAGTAATAAGATAGAATTGAAATAGAAGTGTATCAGATGTTAAGTTGTCAAGAACTAACCTGAGAAGACTAGAAGACGTAGCTTTAGCGGTTAGCCCTTTGTAGCGTGGATGGTAAACCCAAACGCGGAGTAACACGAGTAGGCAGG
>JAQMYJ010000001.1:27071383-27085180 GCA_030014305.1 Clarias laeviceps
CCACAAACAGGAAGTTAATATCACCAACCATTCCCATTTTATTAAGGTGTATCCATATAAATGTCCCACCCTGTATATATCTATATCTATCTATCTATCTATCTATCTATCTATCTATCTATCTATCTATATATATTTTCATCATGAAGGTCGGCTGATCTGGAATAGTTCTTGAAAGAACAGTATCTTCGGATGCACTTGCGAAACCCATCAAACACCATGATGAAACTGGTTCTCATGTAGACCATCAGAGGAGAAGTTCATTTAGAGTTACCAGCCATAAAACTCACCAATTAACAGCACCTCAGACTGTGAAGGCTTAACACAGTCTTAGCATAAGTAGCAGACACATCTCAACATCAACTGTGTGAAGGAGATTATTGTATATTTCAGATGCCTTCAACTTTGTTTTACAATGTAGAAGAAATAATAATCAGGAAAGACCATGACATTCGAATGTGTGTCCAAGCTTTTCACTGGTAGAGTGTGTGGTTAATAAATAGGAAGCTAAATCAAGCCCCATGCAATTTGAAGAATTGTGTGTACATTTCTGAAATTAACCCCTTAAATTTCCAGGACATCATCAAATTGTATCCCTTCCTGATTTAACTACATGTGCTTTGTTTCAGTTATTCCAAAACTACAATGAATTATTCAGTAATGATAGGCTTTAAGCCAAGTGTATAGCGTTCTTATTAATCAGGTTTCGATTAAAACAATACCTCTGATGGTGCATATGGAGTCATTTACAGTATACACCAGGATTTAAAACCTCAATCCAAGAGAGCAGTGTGTTCCTTCCAGGCCTGGAGGGTCATTGATTGACACTCAAACATACTTGATTAGTGCAATACTCGTGTGAGACTTTTCTCTTTACCTAATCAATTCACTTTGAAAAAAATATGCACATTTATAATCAAGATGACTGAAATCAAATTAGTTAAATACTATAAAATATAGTATTTTTCACTATTACACTTTAATATACAGGGGGTTTTCAAGAGACACCGGACTTGTGATGAAACTTATGTATGGTGATGAGACTCTTAGCCACAGTAAAATATTTGAATGGTGTAAAAGTTTTAAAGAACACCCCCTGCAATTGTTCCCATGAATATTCAGAAAGTGGAACATGTGTACTTTGGAAATTGACAAAAAAAAACTTGCTGTTATTTTTCTGTATCTGTCTGTGGACAAAATCATTCACCAACACCACATTATTGTCACATCCCCCTTGATGTACCATCTTGACACTGTTTTAAGCCATTTTAACACGTTTCATCCATTAAAGGAGTTCCTGTTGCAATTCAGTTGTCGCAAAGCAGCATTACAGAATAAAAAAAATATGGAAATGAGTTTGTCAGATCAGATTGCCCCCAATGAGCAAGCCGGGGGTGACGGTGGCAAGGGAAAACCCCCTTTGATGGCAAAAGAAAGAATCCTTGAGAAGAACCAGACTCAGCAGGAAACGCATCCTCATTTGTGTGATAGCAGATAGCAGGGATTGATTTGCAGTCATACTGTTTCTACCTTGATGGTATGCAAGCACTAGTGAAATGCTGAGAACATGCATAAGTACATTAATGTAGCAGGAGATTACATAGATAGTATTAATACATAATCAATACTATCTATTTATAAATAACCATTATAAACGTTTAGATTCTTAACATTGCTCTTTGTTAATCCCCTGCATTGTGTTGGTAATCCCTCATTTTAATATAGAGATTTCAGTGTGAGTAAGTTGTGTATGTAGCCAAACGTCATACTACAGGAAGAGAGAAAAAAATGCTAAGTGCGTCACGCCGCGGTTAGTATGAAACCTTAAAAGCTTCTGCCAAACAGCTTTACACCACAGACATCAGACATCAACTCAGTGGCATGCTTCTCACCTCTCTGACTGTGAACGCTGAAACACCTGAAAACATGTAAGTAACGTGAATCAGAAAGAAAATGACTAACATTTGCTTGAAGATGCTTAAGTTCAGCTCACTTTGTCTGATTTATTTAAAGTTTGATGTTACTCTAATATTTGGTATTTAGTGCTTGAGTTTAAAAAATATAAATTTTTATGTTTTCTTATGTCTTATGTTTTTAGATTTTAAAGAAGTATTTGGGGAAACATTAGAGAATAAAAATGATAAATATGACAGACACTTTGGCTACCTGGCTGTCAACAGTGACTCCAACAGTAAGTAGCATCTGAAGGAAAATAAATCACTGCATGTTGAAAACCACCAGCTACTCTATACATGTTGATTTAGTCCATAGTTCAAATAAAAAAATGTAACCTAATTAATCTTCTTTTACCCCCAGGACGATTTAGAAACTAACAGTGGCAGTGGTTCTGGTTATGACGATTATGATGACACCATGTGTGACAAGAGCATGGTGCGACGTTTCCGCACGTTCTACGAACCACCTTTGTACTTGCTCATCGTCGTCCTGGGCTTTGCAGGGAACCTGCTGGTTCTCTGGATCTACAAGCACTTCAAGAATCGCCTGAAGACCATGACAGATGTGTACCTGCTGAACCTAGCCTTGGCTGACCTGTTCTTCTTGTGTACGCTTCCCTTATGGGCGGTGGATGCCATGAAAGGCTGGTATTTCGGGACTTTTCTGTGCAAAGGCACGTCGGCATTGTACAAGATCAACTTCTTCAGCAGCATGTTTCTGCTGACTTGCATCAGCGTGGACCGGTACATCTCAATCGTGCAGACCACCAAGGCACAGAACTCCAAGGAGCTGCGTCTGGCCTGGAGCAAAGTGGTGTGCTTGGGCGTCTGGCTCCTGTCCATCATCCTGTCCATTCCAGAGTTCCTCTTCGCCCGAACCAAAGAGGACGCAGAGGGCAATCGTTATTGCACCATGGTCTACTGGGACAATGAAAACAACAAGACAAAGATCCTGGTCCTGGCTCTCCAGATCTGCATGGGCTTCTGCATTCCACTCGTAATCATGATCTACTGCTACTCTGTCATCATTAAAACCTTGCTCAAGGCCAAGAACTTTGAGAAGCACAAAGCACTGCGTGTCATCCTGGTAGTCGTCACAGTGTTTATCCTCTCTCAGCTTCCTTACAATAGCATGCTGGTGGTGGAAGTAACACAGGCAGCGAACACCACCATCACAAACTGCGCCGAGGCCCAGAGCTTCGACATCGCCACTCAGGTCATGAAGAG
Source organism: Clarias laeviceps (assembly GCA_030014305.1). Classification (NCBI taxonomy): domain Eukaryota; kingdom Metazoa; phylum Chordata; class Actinopteri; order Siluriformes; family Clariidae; genus Clarias; species Clarias laeviceps. The sequence continues at coordinate 27,074,566 of JAQMYJ010000001.1, forward strand.
CATAGCTTACATGCACAGCTGCCTCAACCCATTCCTGTACGCCTTCATCGGGGTGCGCTTCCGAAAAGATTTGAAAAGGCTGTACAAGAAGTATGGCTGCACAACATCCAAATCGGGCAAATGTGGAGCTCCACCTCGTCCTTCCATCATGTCAGATACAGATAGCACCATGGCCTTCTCGCTGTAATCTCAGCCTGGGGACAGAATTAGTCCATGACATGAGGAATGAGTTCTCAACATGTTGACAGAACGTTCAGAAATCTATGAGAGACAGATTTCTTCTAAGAGGGCGTGCCTACACTTTCCCTCAGGTGAATGAAACATCTTTCTCTATCTGTCTGTGAAAATCTGAGGCCAGTGAAAAGAGCTGTGTATGTGTACGAGGAAGAGAATAAGAAATAATTATGTACAATTATTGACATATGTTGTACCAAAGAATGCTGTTCTCTCCTCCCTTAAAAGCTATGTAAATAACATTTAAGTGATACGTATGACTTTATGATTACAATATGAAGGACTGATTATTTTGTATGTCGGTCTCCATGTGTGTCTCCTTTGTGTGTTGCAAGCATTTTCTATACCGTTATAGTATTATATGTACTGCAAAACTGAGCAAATGTGTATATGTATATATATTTTTTTGTATCAAGATTAAATTACAGTTTAATTTAATCCTTTCAGTTTGGTTCTTGAAAACACACGCATACAGCACGCTTCATACTTCATCGAGACCTACAAAAAAGAAAAAAACACAAAAGGTTTATTTTTCGTCAGAAAGAGAAGTAGCGTCCCTTAGTTACGCATATTTGTTTACTTTGTTGAGTGTTCGTGCAAAGCATGGTCACACGGTAAGAGTAGTACACACTGTGGTTAGAAAACCGTTGAAAATATGACGTACAGCTTTTGAATGCAGGAGACACTGTGGTACTTGTGGGCAACAGGATCAGGTCTATAGTTCGAGCAGAACGCATTCAAATTTTACTTTTTTTTTTTTTTTTTTTTTGGTCTTTCATTTTTCATTTGAATGGTTAGTTTTCATTTCTGTAGATAAAACTCCAGAAAGGTACAGAGAAAAAAAATATATATCGGACCACACCTACCTCAATTTGGTGTTTTGTTTAAAAATCCTTTCTAAAGAACTTATGAAGAAATATGAGGCAAGACTAGTGTGTGAGTTTTATCTCTAGCTGAAATGTCAAAGCTTTGATGCACAATGTTTTAGAATGTTTCACCAAGAAAGAGCCTTATAATACACACGCACACACACACACACACACACACACACATGGCCCAAACATGGTATTGGTTCTAAACATGGTATTGGTCTCAACTAGGTGAAAAAGTGAATTTTTTTAGATAGGATCAAATAACACCATTTTTCATAACACATTTGAATAATTTCAAATTTCTTATCTCCCAACCCATAAACCTGAAAAAGTCAATTATTCTAAAACACCAATTTTATTATCAGTACTCAATATTCGGAAATATGTATAATTTATATTTTAAATTATTATAGTTTGAAGTGAGACAGTATAATGCTGAAAAAAAGTAAATTTCTGGGTCACATATAAAATCATCTCTCCAAAACAGCTCGCAATTTGAAATTTTTAGGGAAGCAAGATTGGTCAATTCCATGTTGCATAAACTTCAGAAGTAGTTTCACTGGCACACACATTTTCTGCATTATATGTTTAACATAAAAAAAAAAAATTCAAGTAGCACTAGTACTGTGTTTTGGACGAAGTTATACAGAAGGTCAACAGGATTCTTTTAGAATCAATCGACCTTGTGTCATCAGTTCAAGCTGGTACATTTAGTGTAATGGTGTGAGGAAACAATTAGACCAATCCACCACCATGTAAATGCCATCTGGGTTGAGCTGCTGACCACATGCAACCATCATACATTAATAGCATGATGTGCCATGTCAAATTACATCAATGAACATGAGGGAGTTCGTTGTAAGATTGGTGTACCTCCTCAGTCACCAATGGAGCAAGTCTGGAACTGGGTTTGTACTCTGAGAGCAAAGGGGGTTCTACTCAATATCAGTCTAGTTTTTTTATAAAGTGGTCAGTGAGTGTGTGTATGCTATTTTAAAATCTTTATGTAGTTGAAAAAAAAAAAAATTTAAATTACTTTATGTCGTGCACTTTCAAACAAATATGTAGTTTCTAAATGTATCGGCAATTCAGAAACACAAGATTCATCTGTTGAACCAGAAAACCTCTGAATTTTTTACATTTTTATTCACAATCAACCACTATGCACAACGTACTCATTTGTCTATATATATTTTTACTTTTGCTTCCTGTTTTTCTTGCTTTAAATACATTGATTTATATTCACTAATGTAATGTGTGTAGTGTATGCACACTAGAACAAAATGTTCTACTTGGGGGAGGGGGGGGGGTTACTTGAACCCCAGACTGAGATTGGATCAAAAAACCACACGCACATTTCAGTCTGCCATGTTCGCACGACAGGAAGTGCTGGTGGTTCGACAGGGGGACAAGTTGAATCACATGCAACAAAACATAACAGCTCAGTTCCCAGCACTTGCTATGAGCATGAAAAAAAAGTACCATATAACTTACATTATCTCACGTTACACATAGACTTAACTCTGAACCCTGGGATAGAAGCTAGAGATACAGTACAGACAATTTTTTAACTCTAGCATTGCAATGTGCAGGAGGTTAAACCTGCTTTCCAGTGAGAAATCAGATAGCTCTAGAACTATTAGACAATTTCCATGAGGCACACTGAAAGAGATTAATTAATTTGCCACTGATTGCACAAGATTAGCAGTAGTAGTAGTGTCTCAGTCACTCACTTACTCATTGTCTATACCACTTAATCCTGTATTCAGGGTCTCGGGAGCCTTAGGGCACAGGCAGGGTACACCCTGGACAGGGTGCCTAATGATTGCAGGACACACATACACATAGACATTCATACGCTCATTCACACACTATGGGCAATTTGGAAATGGTAATTACCCTAATCTGCATGTCTTTGGACTGTGGGAGGAAACCGGAGAACCCAGGGGGAACCCACCAAGCACGGGGAGAACATACAAAGTCCATGCAAACAGACGTGATGTGGGAATCGAACCCGGAACCCAAAGGTGCAAAGCGATAGTGCTAATAGTGGAGCCCCATATAATGTTTGTGAACTGTAATTTATTCACCCTGATAAATGGAATACAAAGTTATTCCAGGACTAGTCAATATAATTTCAAATGTTTCTGGATGAAAAACATCTTGAGATTAGTTCCATAGATACTGTATACCACACATGTGTGCACATACGAATCATATCTATTGTACAATCTTCTCCAAGTGCCCAAACCAATTTTTTTGATGAACCACAAAGTGATAAGCAGCCATATTGATGTTTCTGTTTTTTATTTAGAATTTGAACCTCCTTACACACACTGACAGTGCTGTAATTCAGTTAGACAATGTGAGACTTCTTTCCAGTAATCATTGAGATTATTGCTATACCACAAATTGAAAGCCACATACTACGATGTAGATGCTCGTATGGTAGTTCTGTTGTGGAAGCTGCCTCTACCATGTGGTGGGTGACATTGCACTGAATGGTTGTAAGCACCCTTAAGTTTTTATTATCTTATTTGAGCAGTCACAATGTTCACCCTAGTCTTCACTGGTATTTCAAACAGGTAACAAATCAACCTGTGCATTTCCAAACATTTAGTATCTTACTTTAAATCTAAATAGCAACAAAAAGTGCATAAATAATTAGTGTGTGCATAATGAATAAATAAATACAGCAATGGTATTGTCATACTTCAGGCTTAACATTCAGATTAACTTCTTTAAATAATTGGTTTTCAGATTCAAAATATGACAGCAAAGTTTCTATTGTTTAGATCACAATAACTTCCAAGCTTATTCCTAAACCGTGTAACACTGCTACACCTTCTTTCCCTTCTGAGTCCTTCACTATTTATGTCTACTTTGGTTTTAAATACATTTAAAGTATATTAAGATGATAATAATAATATTAATACATGAGGTTTATAAGTTTTGACTTGTAGCTTTATGTGCCTTCATTCTAAAGCCAGTGTGCCATGGCCTACAAAAATGAAACATGATGTGCAGTATAATGAACACTACAATGCAGTCCTTTCCTAATCATCTTTGTCCTTGGCGCCGTGCTTTAGGATGCGTGTGAACGCCACGTAATTGAAGTTGCCTTTCTTGTCAATAGGAGCTTCTCGGAAGAGCTCATCCACCTCCTCGTCTGTGAATCTGTCGCCCATGGTGGTCAGGAGCTCCCTGAGGTATTCCTCTTGGATAAAACCTGGAGAGAATAGAGAGAACACATTGAGCAATTGAACCCACAATGGCTTTTGAAACAAGAAACTCCTAACTTACTCTATATTTATAAAACCCTTGATTTGTATAAATACTTTGATCACTATTGTCGTAAAGCAGATTAACAGAAATCTGGATTAAGATTAAGAGAAAATGACAAATGCAGTATAATGGTATGCAGATGTCATGGTTCGGTACGTTTCTTTACATGAAGTGATGCTCTTTTCAATGATTATTAACTCAACTTGTAAACTTATAAACTTGTTTGAACTTGTCAATATTGTTAATATGGCAATAATTTCCTGAATATATATCAAATGCACATAAAGACTCATATATTTCTTTCTTTAAAAACTATACCTACAGCTTGGAAAATAAAATCACTATCGGAAAATATATAACAAATAATCCAAATGGTGGTTCTTTTAAAAAATGTGCAGAACATTGTTTGCACTGTTTGGCTTTAAATGGCAATGTTACCAGTTTTTTGCACAACTTGGTGGACTTTAGATTTTGTCATAGTAAACTGGAAATATGTCTTTAGTCATATGCCATCAATTATGAAATGCCTGAGTTCCTTCCCTCTTCACAGTGATGTCAAACCAACGTCTGCACACAACATCATAAATAAACTAAGTAAAACTTCTTACCTTTATTTAAATGAGTTATACTGTATATACAATTACTAGTGTTAGATTAATAAATATCTAGAAACATCAAGCAGCCATAACATTAAAACCACCTAGGTTTTAGGCTCTGCTTGTGCTAACAAAACAGCTCTGACCCCTCAAGCTATGTCTCCACAAAACGTCTGAGAGTTGTGCAGTATTGTCTGGCACTGGGACGTTAGCAGCAGATCCTTTGGGTGTTATGGGTCGTGGAGTGGGGACTCTATGGGTTGAACTTGTTTGTCCAGCACATGCCAAGGATGCTCAGTCGGATTAGGATCTGGGGAGGCCAGATCACCAACCTTCAACTCTTTGTCTGTTAATGCCAAAGCTATACACATCAAGCTGTGATGCAATGGGTATCCTGATATTATTCTTTCAGATCCAGCACTGACTTTTTTTCAGCAATTTGAGCTACATTGACTTTTCTGTGGGATTGGGCCAGACAGGCACACCATTGTCCCCATGGTGTAACTGAGCCATTCGTGCACATGATATTGGGATGTACGGTACCAGTCAAAAGTTTGGACAGTTCATGTTCTACCGTGGGCAATGCTAGCTCAGTGGTTTAGGCATTGGACTACAATTTGGAAGGACCTAGAGTCAAACCTCACCACCACCAAATTGTCACTGTTGGTCCCTTGAGCAAGGCACTAGACCTCAACTGCTCAGATGTAAGTCAAAATGTAAGTTGCTCTGGATAAGTGGGTCTGCCAAATGCTGTAAATGTAATCTGAAAATACATTTCTGTGATTTCTGAGGCTGGTTATTCTAAATGAATTTCTTCTCTGCAGTAGAGGTAGGTTTTGGTCTTGTTTTCCTGGGAAGGTCTTCATGAGAGCCAGTTTCATCATGGTGGTTAATGGGTTTTGCAAATGTACTTAGCAATACTGTTCTTCCAAGAACTATTCGAGAAAAGCTGACCTTCATGTCTTAAAATAACAACTGACTGTTGTTGTTGTAACTTAATTACATAATACCATGTGTTATTTCATAGTAAAAAAAAAAATCCAGTATTGTTCTAGAATGTAAAAAGTAAATCCAAGCTTGTGTTTAAACATTTGACTGGTACTGTAACTGATAATCAGTGTTATTCGATTAACCAATTTTATGATTACATCATCAGTTTATATGTACAAATCTACAGGATGACCTGTTCCTTCCTCGTCGAAGCAAGCAAAAGCGTTTCTGATGACGTCCTCGGGGTCCGTGCCGTTCAGCTTCTCTCCGAACATTGTGAGGAACATGGTGAAGTTGATGGGACCTGGTGCTTCGTTCATCATGGCCTCAAGGTATTCATCCGTAGGGTTCTTCCCTTAAAAAAAACAAGGTTTTATGAACAAGGTTAATTTTTAATTGCATCATCCCGGCTTATCCATATCACATGTCAGTTAGGCCACTAACCATGTAATTTGTATATATGTGTTTCCCTGAGATACATGATGCCAGCTTACTGCTGCTTTGTGCAAAAGCACACGGCTGAATGTACATAGGGGATTTGCCAATTGTCCTTTTCTGTCTTCCTGACCTCACCGGTGTCCGATATCGGCTTTGAATACTCGTAAGATAGGAATTTCATCCCTATCTACCATAGAGCAAAGCTTATACTGTATACACACTGCATCCAGTATCAGGTCTGCAGAATTGAATTACTATTGAACTGTTGCCATGAGTTCATTTTTTTCCCCCCTGGATTTGGATATCACCACAAACATCTATACAAACATAGAACAGCAGCCAGTATAAACACTGTATAAATATATTATGTTGTGTTGAAATAGACAACTTATTCTTATAGCCATTTTAAATTTATGATAAGAAGATCATAGGATCTTAACAAACATTCCTGAACGAGGCCATTTGGCTTCATGCCATGCAGTCAAGACTGCCATGGTCTGGGTAAATTATGTCACAGATAAATATATTATTTATTCGAGTTTAAGGTTCAGATGTGTTGATACAACTTCAGGAATAAGTGTATTATATGATGTTGCTTTAAAGCTTATTTCCTCCTTGCACTCATGACAAATCTGTAAAGATATGAAACTAACGAATGATTTGTGGATTAGGTTAATTTGTGCTGATGCATGTAAATACACAAATGTCTATCCTGTCTCCTATAACAGGAGACTTACAGTAGGGCACGAGGTAGGGTACACCCTGGTTGGAGTGCCAATTCATTATAAGGCACACACATATACTTACACGATCATTCACACACTGCATGTGAATGTTTAAATTAATAATTTCACTTATGCATGGAAATTCTTGAGACACCATACATATATTGTCAATAGCAGTCATGATTCTGGATTTTAACACAGGTCGGCTTTTGAGATTTTAGACTTTTTAGGTTTTACTGTTTTAGAAGGAGACGCCCTGAACAGTTCGAACTCCTGTGATGTTACTACAATTGCTGTATGTCTTATCTTAAACAAGATGACCATAAGTCTTACCTAAAGAAGCGAGCATGTCATGCAGGTCCTCTTTGTCTATGAAGCCATCACGGTTCTGGTCGATCATGTTGAAGGCCTCCTTAAACTCTTGGATCTGTGACTGGTCAAACATGGCGAAGACATTGGACGTGGCCCTCTGAGGACGCTTTTTGCTGGTCTTCACCTTTGCCCTTTTGCTGGACATTTTGGCAGGTCTGTCTTTCAGAGACCAAAGAGAATTGGCTAAAGAAGAAGAAAATAAAAACAGAGTATATATATATATTCAGGAATATATATATATATATATATATATATATATATATATACACAGTATATATTCCTGAAATGAACCTTTTGAACATTGACTACCATTAGTTGTTCATACACCGATCAGCCATAATATTATGACATCATCCATTATTAGATATATATATATGTATGTTGTTGTTGTTGGTCTTTCGGCTACTCCTATATATATATATATATATATATATATATACTGTATATATCAGCCATCGTCAGCCAAAAAATGTATACACAATTCAGGAAAAGAAAAAAAGTATGATGTATATTATATTTATATAATATTAATAATATTTTCATAATACATGCATATATTTAATATACTTTACATAGACTGACCAGCCATAACATTATGGCCCTATCTACCTAATATCTACCTAATTTGCCACCAAAACAGTAATGATCTGTGTGTTCTGACACCTCTCTATCACAACCAGCATTAATCTTTTTCTTAATTTGATCTACAGTAGCACTTCTATTGGATCGGACTACAGTACACAGGCATCAGTGAGCCTTGACCATCCATGACCCTGTCGCCAGTTCCCCAAAGAGGGGACCTACTCAATATTAAGTGCGTGGTCATAATATTGTTGATCTGTGTATCATATTATTGTGTTATGGCTGATAAGTGTGCATATATACAGTACACACTGATCAACCATAACATGATCATATGATAAATGACATTTATATATATATATATATATATATATATATATATAGGATAAATGTATGTGTGGTGTGTGTGTCAGTCATTTATCCTATATAATAATAGATTGGATAAGGAGCTGGATGTTGCCCTATCTATCTCTATTGCTGAAATGAATTAATAGCATTAGTTGTTCATATAATCTCAAGAATCTCTATTTATAATTTTATAATCTCTAATATTAGCCGTTATTTCATTATATCCTGTTAGATCAGATCTAATCAGGTCAGATGAACCACCACAGCTAGGAGAGCGTTACAAAAACAAACTCTCACTGATCTTCAGCTCATACACACAGATCACTTCCGTATCGAAACGCAGTGCAGATCAGCGGAGAATGCACTAGAGCGAGGAGATAGAGAGCTGCACTAGGCAGCTATAAACTGTTATCTGCTTTAATCCAGATTAGCTAAATTATTTATTTTACAGCTTTAACAGTCTAACGGACAAAAAAATCATTTCCTGTAGATACGTAAACGAAGAAAACCTACCTAACTAGATGTAAAAGAAGATCCACTAACGAGTCCACCAAAGCTCTGTTGAACGTCACCCCCTCTAGAATACCCACATGGACTCGCCCAAGCCCTGCAACCAGGACCGGAATATACCAATATTCACATTACAGGGTGGACTGAGGGATTAATGTTGTTAACATTAACAATAAAAATAATGATGGAGTGTGCACTGTTTTATATTTAGCGATAAAAGTAAGGTCAGTAGTCTCGATAAATTAGAGCAAATGGGTCAAACAAGGGGAAATTAAAATAAATTAATGGGAAAAAATCAGGTTATATAATGTGTGGTCAGGTGTAGGCTGAAAATTAGGGAAATAGGGCAATTCCAGGTAAAGGTCAACATTACCATGGGGGAAAAAGTATTATTAATAGGGTTCTTACCGAATCATACTGATACACTAAATATACTAGGCAACAACATCTGCTTATATATACTGTGCTTTTACTTAGAGATTAAAAAGTAAAGTCAGATGCTGAGCATCAAAACCATAAAGAGGCACAAAAATTATCCTATAAAAAAGGGAGGAAATAAAAGAGGAAAGAACCTGAAAAAATAGTCAGCAATATTTGCTGATTTAACAACTTCATATTTAGTTTTTTCTTCCAAAATCGTGTACCAATATTTAGTGTTAAAATTCATTTTACAAGCATGCTCTTATACAGTTTGTAGAGGGCTTATTTAAACACATTATAACTTTAAATCCTGTTTATCCATCCATCCATCCATCTAAGAACCTATGTAGGACCTCACCACACACGCACACACACACACACACACACACACTATGGGCAAATTTGGGAATGCCAAATAGCATGTATTTCTTTAGACTGTTGGAAGATACCCACCAAGCATGGGGAGAACTGGGACCTCTGCTGTACCAGACAACAGTGCTAACCACTAAGCCACCATGCCGCCATATAACACGTGTAAATGCAACATGTTCACACCTGCACAGCAGTGACTGGGGAGACAGTGGCCATAAGGCAATAAGTTAATTTTTAACTACGGTGTGAGCAAAAATAGATGCCCCACTTGTGATTTTCCCGTGATTTTTTTTGTGGTCTGAAGGTGTACGTAGTGCGGAAACAACTCATGGTAAAGCATAAACAGAAGTGTTTGCAAACAAAATTTGGACTGATACTCTAAGGAAGGTGAAAGTTTCTTGAAGAGAATCGTTACTAGTATTGAAACATAGGCTCATCATTATGAAAAAAAGTTTCACTTGCTGCCTAATATAGTATCTCACCAACTACCAGGTGCCACTGTAATGAGATATTGTAACTGTAGCTACTGTGACAAGGGCCCAAATTTTTGATGAGTAGACTACTGGGTTAGAGCAACTCCAAAACTGCACTGGTCAAGATGGATCAAAAGTGATCCAAGGAAGGAAAAATGGTAAACTGGAGACAGGGTCATGGGTGGCCAAGGCTCACAATGTCAGGCAGGTGGTCATAATGATATGGATGATCGGTGAATAAACACACATATTATGGATGATAATCCATATTTGTTTTATTCATTTATCATTATAAATATGCTAGTATATACACATCTCACAATTAACTGTTCAAAGGAGATTAATGCATTTTTTGCACGCCTTCAGCATTCCTTTACAATGTAGAAAGAAATAAAAAT
>JAQMYJ010000001.1:27098171-27111437 GCA_030014305.1 Clarias laeviceps
TTTATCCAGGCTTGAGACTGGCACTGCATCCAGTGGCTGGGGTTTGGGCATTGGGTGGGAAGTGAACCTCGGCCTTCACCCTAACTGTATGTATGTAAATGTCAGACGACTTCTGTAAATAGTTTTATACACATTTTCAGGTCTGTCTCTCAACGGATTTCGCTGTTCAGGGTTGTCTATAAAGAGTTAAGTGAACTTCATGGATTGGTGTTTTTTTTTTTTTTTGGCTGACATGCATGGAATTGTACAACTTTTGGAAGTCAAGCACATATACATACACAGTGTTTATACACAAAACAATTATGATAATTAATATTCATATTTATAAATTTACACTATCAGGGATTATACAGTATATACACCCACATACTGAGACATTAAATTGGGACTAATTCATAAATTCAGAAAATACGGGTCACTTCCTGTTAAAATAATGTAAATCTCTACAGAAATATCACATCTGTTATAGGACAGAAGTCTGACCTGCACAATTGCCAAGCGTTGGAGTCTCCTCTGCTCAATCAATGCTTCCTCGTCCTCTTCATCCACGTCATAATCCTCCAAACTATATGCAGACATAATCCATAATGCAGCCTGATTATTCTTCAGGGATTAGATTCTGTAGTTCAAAGTAACCAAAACAGTAATATTAAATAAACCAAAACAGACACTTCTTTTGCACTTACACTTCTTCATCTGAATCATCTTGCTCTGCTTTCATGCCTTCAGACAGACTGCCCTTAAACTTATCATCCTTCTCTCTGCTTCTCCTCCTCCGCTCCCGAGATCCTAAGCGTGTCTGCGCCCGGTAGCCCAGCCTCGACCGCTCCACTGACCTATTAAAAAAAAAAAAAAAAAAAAAAAAGGTCAACTCCAAGGTTAAAACTGTTAAGTAACAACCGCATGGGAACTCTCCATTAAAGTTCCCTAGGTAAAACATAATTACGCTGTAATTAAAGGGTAAGACAACCAGCACACACCTGCGCCTAGGAAGAGGTGATCTGCTTGTGCGTCTCCTGGGTGAGCGGCTCGGCCTTGGCCCACTGCCCATATCATCACGAGAACGCATTCTATAAAATGAAAAACCCTATGTCAAAATGACTAGCTACCATTATAGCATGTTAATTATGCACTGTCTTGTTTCCATGGAGCATAAATTAGACACTGGGGTAATTGATTTGGACTTTTCAATAGGACTGTATCAGCATTAGATGTTGTGCATTATTTGTGACCCAGCGCCTCTTAAGTACTGTTACCGTCAGGAATAATCATAAACAAAGGATTCTAAATTCTTAAAATCTTCCAACAATCATTTAAAATTACTTCTTAATATAATTGGGCATATCACCAAGGGACAATTTTTGACTACTGAATTTTTTATCTTCGTATTATACGATTATCGCTATGCATTTTTTTTTTTACTATATCAGGATTCAGACAATGCTATAATTTCTCCTGTGTTGTTAAAACTGATAAAACATTATTCCGCATTATAAGAATGCATACCCTTTTTTAAAAGAAAAGACAACAAAATTTAACAAAAATAAATGAAACATCTGTTTGCTTCAGACCTGACAGGTGAGAGTCTCTGACGGTCGGATTCTCTTCGTCTTCTATCAGCGGAACGAGAGCGTTCCCGCCTGGCTGGAGATCTGTTGCGAGTGGCGGCGCGGCAGTTAGAAGACTGTTGAGGAGAATGGCGTTCCCTGCTCCTGCGAGAAGATCTATCCCATACTGGACTGCGGGTGTGCCTTCTGCGGGGAGATCGGTTCTCTTTGCCTGACGAGACCTCCTTACAAGGAGACCTGACTGATGTCTCGTCCCTGTCCCGTTTGCGGTCAGGCTCGGGTAACCTCCTATGCCTGTCTTTTGATCTGGAGCGTTTTGCCTTCTCTGATGATTTGGGGTCGTCTGTACTTCTGGCCCCAGACTGTCGAAATGATGAAGAAGGGTCTTTTTTACTTCCCTGTTCAGTCTCAGCGGAGACTAAATGCATATCCTTGTGTGTATTGTTCTGTTTCCTAGATATCGCAGGAGATCTGGACCTTGGACTGTCATCTATGGGCTGCTGAATGTTATGGGATGGTCTCTTCTCTAAAGATGTGTGTGGACCTTGAGTTCTGTCCTTACTATCCGAATCTGACACAGTTCTATTCTTTTGTCTATCCACTTTACGTTGGTTGATTTCTTTCTCTTTAGATTTGCTTCTGCTACGGCGCCAAGGGCCAAGATTTTCATCGTCCAGAGAGCTGTGCTGACTTTGCTCTGCAGCGTTAACATCTGATTGTGCTTCCTTACCCTCAGCCATATAAAGCTGTTCTAGACTCCCCTCCTGCTCTTCCCCATTGCACGTCTCCTGCATCTCTGTATCCTCATCCGAACCCGAGTTATAACCCTGCAGTATCAGTCCCATTCCTGAGTGCACCCTTCCCTCCATCAGCTCATTATCGAGCTCTGCTTGGATCAGTGCCCTTTGCTTTTCTAAATCCTCCAGGGCTGCCAGGTCATCCAATCGGGATCTCTTCGGTGATACTATTTCCTCCGCAGCCTCGGCGTCACCATTATCCGTCTTGGAGGAATATCTGTGTTTGCGCTTTTTATGCTTGCGTTTGTGCTTGTGTCTGTGTTCTTTCTCTTCCAAAGATGAATATTTGTGTTTTCTGTGCTTGCTATGATGTTTGTGTTTCTTTCGCTTGCGTTTCTCCACGCTGTCGCTGTCCTGACATGTCCTCGGGCTGTTCTCTTCCTCTTCACCTGATGCATTGCCGCTTCTGTCACAGATGAAAAACAGAAATGTGTCTTTAAGCTCAGCATTTCATAATAATCAACACATTCAAATGGCAAAAAAAAAACACTGAAATGACTAATAATAATAATGCCATTATGACGATGCTACTAAATGAAATTTACAGCGCCTATTATTGTACATAGCAAATATATTGAAGTCATGCTTGTCCTGATCTTTCAATAATTAAAAAAAAAAATCAGTGTACTTCTAGCTGGCACGAGCTAATGTTTTGACATTGCTGTTAACAAGCTAACTAGATACTAAACACCATGCTTAGCTAATACAGTACTATTAAATTCATTACATTACACAATACCAAAAACCTGTTTTAATAATCTCTTTAGGTTTATACATGGAAACTTAACATACTTTGAAAACAAAATTTACCCAATTGTGTTTGCTAGGCGCTAGCAACACGAGCTAACTTAGCTTATTAGCATTAGCCGTTAGCTACACATTAACTAACATTCACTAACTGCTCAAACAAAGCGCTAAATGCAGCCGGACAACTATAAACGACATCTTTATTTAACAAAAAAAATCACATTTATGTTTCAGGAGTAAAAATAAAAACCCAAACTGCCTTACGCGAAATGCTTTACGGCGTCGTTAATCATGGTTTCCATCGTTAGCAAGATCAACTTAGCTTAACGGAACTAGCGCAGGTACGTTGTGCGCATGCGCCGTACGTGAGGAAAGGGTAACCATAAGGACCGTGTGAAATATACGAGATCATTCGAAAAATCCAGCACAGTGTCTGCTAAGGAGATTCTAATACTTAAACAGGATAATGGGACTTACTTTAAATTTAAGTGAAGCGCATATATTTTGCTCGGTTTGCTTTGCGAAAAGTGATGAAAATGTGTTTTTTTACGTTTAAACTGTCAGTAAGCATTCTTCACCGATCCCTAAACAACAGCTATGCTAGATATTCAGCTAGTCAGAGTCAGTCTGTCCTGTTGGTGTCATGAAACACCACAGACTTGCATTTCTGTCATGATCAGTGTCATTAAGGCCAAAGAATTACTTTGACAGCAAAGAAGTGAAGTTAGGAAACAGGTGAGGTGAAGTTAATTGAGGCAGTTTAATGTTAGTATGTGGAAACTTTGAGACAAGTGTGTAATTTGCACTGCACCACGTGTTCATGTTTGTTGTAACAACTAAACATAAATTGTACCACATTACATCGTCACTGTACGTGCATGAACAGCTGTAAAATATTTATTTTTTTCTTTCTTTCTTTAACACCATGGCAGCTTCTATGGCTATATTCATTCTGAGAGTCAGTTTTTGTTATTCAATATTAAAACTATATAAGATGTTTAAAACTATATAAGATGTTTAAAAATATTTTTTCCTAAGAACTTTAAAACTAAACTTGGATTTATTTGTTTAAAAACTTTAAATGGGTTGAGTTTACACTTGCCAATAATTAAAAATCATTTCAGTTATCGGCAAGTGTAAACTCAATTCATAACATGCATGTTATTTATGTTATGGAAGCATTGCAAGGTGATATCAAAAAGTTTTGAGATTAGTTTTGTAACATGGCAACAGATGGCAGAATGTACTGTCACAGGGAGCATCAACCTTCATAAGTCAGTGTGCCAAAAGACATCGTCCTGTGTACATCGGGAGCTGTGCAACTGGTGCTATTCTGACCATGTGAATTACCACATGTGCTTTCATCATGGACAGGAAGTTAGAACAATGAGCAAATCTGTAATTATGTGTGAAACTGGGCAAATCTGCCACAGAACTGTTTGACATGATTCTGCAAATTTACTGACACTGCAATGAGTCAAGTACAAGAGATCAGGAAGACATTAAACTAACTCAAGCCCTGAAAATATTAAAACGATTCGGAAACTTGTGCATGATGATCATTAACAACACTGCTGCCACTGTCGGTGTGTCATACAGAACAGTGCAGGCAATCATTGTGTGATTTGAACATGCACCATGTTGCTGCCAAGTTCATCCTCTGGGGCAGAAGAAATATCTAAGTCTGCCAAGAACTTCGTCAGCGGGCCATGCATGGCCTGTTTTTCATGTCGAGGATCATTACTACTGGTAACTTGGGTGTATGGGTATGACCCTGAGATGAAGCAACACTCTTCACAGCAGAAGAGTCCCATCATCTCCACGACTGGAATAGGCAAGGCATGTCCGCAGCTCGTCCAGTTGCATGCTTATCGCCTTTTACGACATTCTCTGCATTGTGCATTGAGAATTTGTCCTTCGAGCCGCAAATCTCAAAACTTTTAGTTACCTCCTTGTATCTGTCTGTACCATACAGCCTTAATGTCTGTTCTCGAGCCATCCTTCTTATTATTAAGATGTGTGTTCTTTTTTCATCACTAGGCTACAGCATGGCTGGGATTAAAGATGCGTATCAACTCATAGACTCTGTAACACTGAGACTAGGAGAAGAAAGTGTCACATCTCATCTTTACTGCAGTGCCGCCAAAGGCATCGAAGCTCATTTGTCCACTTTAGTGGAGGCCTTCTTGGTTGAGGTGTTCCGCTGCCGGGTGTGCCAATTCACGAGCGGCCTGAAAGCTAGAATCTGCAATCACATCACAGAGAGCCACTCTTCAACCACATCATCGCCATGCCATCACCTCTCTTGCCTGGAGAAGGAGGATGATGAGAGCTTGACCGAGCTCGACCAGAACGCGTCTTCTTATGATCTCCATTCCGGCTCGAAAAATGCAGAGGACCACATGGACATGGACCGCATGTTCCTGCTGCCGATGTACGGCATGCTACAGAACATCAGTTCACCACCATGCGATATCAGCCTGAGTGCCAACTCCGACAGCAACCTTCACGTGGCCCAGACATGCGAGGTGAGTTATAAGTCAAAGTTTTCACCAGCCATGTGATCATGACAACATATGTTTTAACAAGATGGTACATTTTGTCAAGGTGAGCACTCTGTTTGACGAAGACAGACACAGCGAAGAGCACAATGTCTTTCAGCTTGAGGATTCCAGCCATGAACTCCAAGGTCCCCTTCCTGATGAAATCACCTGTGCTGAGGATGAAGAAATGGCACAGTCTGCTCATTTAATGACCCTTGGTTTGTGCAGAATCTCTAGTGTCAAATGTCCCTCTCAGCCTACTGCCCTGTCTTTGCCCCAAGCTGGACAGGAAATCTCAGAGACGTCCCTGGAAGACAAAATGCCCCTTCTGACAACATCTGAAATACAGAAGCAGACTGAAGAGGAAATGGGCCTTTCTTGTGTTTTCTGTCAGGCAGTCTTAGCTAACAACAGCCTGCTAGAGGTGCACCTGAAGTGCCACGACGGCGAGCAGGGCTTCAAATGCCCACGCTGTGGTCGAGCTTCGGCAGACTGGGCTGATATGGAGTGCCACTGGAGGAGCCATGCAAGAAGGAGGAGGTCCAAACACCACAAGTGTTCTTTTTGTCCCAGGACTTTCAGGAGAGCAGACTTGTGTGAAGCTCACCAGAAAAGGCACAACCGAGTTCGGACGAAGCCCGCTTCTCTGATGCAGTGCTCCATGTGCTTCGAGTGGTGCCGCCCGGGGCAGGAGTGGGAAATGCATCAGCGCTGCCACTTTCAGAGAGGGTTTAAGTGCCTGTACTGCGATTTCACAGGTAAGCCAAGTTCATTCTTTACATTGTTGTATTGCTTGTTCAAGGCCAGGGTGGTTTTACATTGTGAGAATTATGTACAAGTTTATGACAAGTAGGCTTGTCAGAAAAAAAATCAGGAGCAGGTGCAAGCAGTAATAACTGAGGATGTAGGAAGTATTGGTCGACCTGATGGGATTGGTCAAAATCCATTCAAGAGCAGTCTGGAATGGGATCCATTATTGTTAAGTAACCTACTTTGAGTTATCTTGTAAAGGCTGATTTATACGTCTGTGAGTGTAAAGTATATGGCAGAAATGAAACCTAGGCCCATTGCAGCTTCCAGGGTTTCTGTAATTGGTGCTAGGTTACTGTCTGAGATTCAGATTCTACTAACATTTTATGCTAATTGCTTGTTTCACATCTTTTAGAAAAAGCTTGGAAGAAGATGTACAAGCACATCCTCAATCAACACACACAGGTCGATGGACATACACACCATAACATTTCCTACAATGTGTAAGTATCTCATGTATTTCCTACCACCCTATGGTGTTACACACTTGCACATCAAATGAAACGAATATCCCCTAGACCCGATTCCACGGCAGCACTATCAGTTTGGATGGTACTGAATTTCAAGCTGTGTTAATTTCTTATTCACACACAGATCATCCCTGAAGATTGATGCTCAGTTGTCCAACAGTTACACCACATGTCTTGGAGATGTGCAGGTGGAGTCATGGAGACACACCACAACGATGAGCGTAAAACAAGACGCTGTGGGAAAGAAGAAGAGCTCAGAGGACAAAAGGGACCGTGGGAAAGCCACCGAGCAGGACTCGGGTGTGGGAATAAAGTCCCCTAAACAGAAAGACTTCTGCTGCATGCTTTGTGATAAGTATGTTATGTTGACGTTATTTCCAGTTTCCTAATTACCAGTAATCTGTTATATGTAGAGCTATGTGATGGGCTGGAGTTTTATACTAGTTAGTTAGTTAATTGAATAATTAATATCATTTACAGCTTTCTCAAAAATCAGATATACTTGCATGAATCCTGGTCGCCAGGGGTGTTACAGTCAATTCCTGACAGAAAGTATACCATCAATCATGAATATT
The DNA here is from genome assembly GCA_030014305.1 of Clarias laeviceps. NCBI lineage: Eukaryota > Metazoa > Chordata > Actinopteri > Siluriformes > Clariidae > Clarias > Clarias laeviceps. The sequence goes on from JAQMYJ010000001.1 coordinate 27,105,682, forward strand.
TCGAACCCACCTTGCGGGAAGCCAACAACTACAATTTGGGTCATAAACAGGACTCGTGCACAAACAGAGAGGCTGCTGATTAGGAGTGAATTGCCTTTGTACTGTATATATGTTTATTCTCGCAGCTGCTGGACCAGCTTGCATATAGTTTGCACAAATGTCTCCTCAAGACATACTACCTCCCTGTACTAGTGCCATAGAAAAGTATTTGCCCCTTCCTGTTTTTTGCATATTTGTCACACTTAAATGATTTTAATATTCCACAAAGATAACCTGAATAAATACAAAATGCAGTTTTTAAATGATGATTTCTTTTATTGAGGTAAGTTAGGAGAAAGGTTGTCCAAACCTATCTGGCTCTTTGTGAAAAAGAAATTGCTCCGTAAACCTAATAACTCGTTGTGCCACCCTTTGCAGCAATAACTGCAATCAAACATTTGCGATAACTGGCAATGAGTCTTTCACATTTCACATCGCTGTGGAGGAATTTTGGCCCGCTCTTCTATGCAGAATTGTTTTAATCCAGCCACATTGGAGGGTTTAACCTGGTTAAGGTCGTGCCGCAGCATCCCAATCGGATTTAAGTCCGGAATTTGACTAGGCCACTACGAAACATTAATTAAAAAATAAATAAATAAAATAAAAATTGAGCCATTCAGAGGTGGACTTGTCGGTGTGTTTGGTATCATTGTCCAGTTGCAGGTTTGGACTGCTTTTTTAACGAAATCATCAATTAAAAACTTTGAAACTGCATTTTGCATTTGCTCTGGTTATCTTTCTCTAATATTAAAATTAGTTTGATGATCTGAATCATTTAAGGCAAATAGTTTTTCATGGCAGTATACAGTATAAATAGTACTTTAGTATATTTGGTTCATTTATTCTGCTGCAGAACTGCAATTTCCCTTGGGATTAATGAATATTTTTAATCTTTTCTTAAAACTTGTGTGTTCACAGGAAATTTTCCACCAAGCTGACCATGCGGCGTCACATGGACATTCATCAGGGGGACAAGCCTTTTAAGTGCCCTCACTGCCACTACAGCACCAGACTGAAAGCCTCACTCGTCCAGCACATGCGTGTCCACACAGGTTCAACACATGTATTACTTGGGGAGCATGTACAGATGTATTATAGTTTAAGTCAAGTACAGACCCTTGCCTTGCAAAAGTATTCATAACTCTTGAAGTTTTCCACATTTTGTGAAGTCACAACCACAAATGTAAATGTATTTTATTGCATTTTTATATGATAGACCAACACAAAGTGCCACATATTTGTAAAGTGGAAGGAAAATGAGCATAATAATAAGTATAATATATAGTTTAAGGGATGTTCAAGTCAAACGGGGACTTTTAGGTAAATATTTTAGAATAAATATTAACTTTATTTCTATATCTTTTGCTACCCTAGTGTTTTATGCTTGGATACCATCAAGGTAGAAAGCTTTCTCAGTATACCAGAGCCACTGCCAACTGAAACGCTGGCCTCCCAGAAACTCCTTTAATGGTCCAAACATAAGGAAATGGCTGGAGTGAGGTCAGGACTGTATGGGGAATGTGTCAATAACTACCAGCTGAGCTCCTGTAATGTGCAAGTGGTGTTGGTGAATGATTGTGTGTATAGTTCCCACAGATGAGTTAGATGTTGATTTTCAAGGATGAGATGTTCCACTCTCTGAATGTTCATGGGAATGACTGCAGGGGGATCGTCATTCATAGACATACAGCCTTCTTTAAAAAGTTTGCACCGTAAAATGTTTTACTGCGGCTCAGAGTCACATTACCATACTGTTGAACTTCTTGAAATATTCTGTAAATATCAGTATCACCACAAGTCCCGGTTTGACTTGAACACCGCATTGTACATAATTGTATTGTTGTTTTTTGCTTTTTTTCAACTGCTTCTTTCATTTTTTGCCTAAAATACAGTGTCAAAGAAAGCCCAACAGCATCACAGCTATACAGCATATTATCCTCTTGCTGTAAAGAGGAAAAAGAGATTAAGAGCCAAATGTTGATGTCTTTGGTTCCCATGGCATCTTTCTGTCTTATAGCTTGAATCTAAACCCTGTAGAGTGAAAAAAACATTTCTTGTTTGCTGTAGGTGAAAAGCCTTACAAATGCCCCCAGTGTTCGTACGCCTCCATCGACAGGAGCTCTCTGAGACGACACTCACGGACACACACTCAGGAAAAGCCCTACTGCTGCCAGTATTGTCCCTACAGCTGGTAAAGACACACAAACACAATCAGCACACAAGCCATTGCAACAAAGCAACACTTTATGATTAAATAAGAGAAATCACCTGTAGCATTTCAACATGAAGACAACTAGGGTTAGGAATTGAGCGATCTGCTGACTTATTTACTGACATGCTGTATAATGTTTTAGATGAGGTTGTAAGGTTGACTTGAATATACAGTTTTCTCCTAGAGACAAGTCCTCCAGGAACAAGGATTCGATTCCTGCTGCGGTCTGTGTGTGAGGAGTTTGCATAGAGAGGAGACTAATTGGTGTTCCCAAATTACACATTGTTTGTGTGTGATAAAGCAGTTACTGAAGATAAACTACTGAATTAGTTTATTGGCAATAGACTGTCATGTATACATAAGTACTGTATATACAGCACATGCTTGCCTGTATAACTGAGAATTACATCTCCTGTTATTATTGCAGCATCCAGAAGAAAAGTTTGGACCTCCACTCACGGCGACATCACACTGGAGAGTCATTCCCCTGTCCACTGTGCCAGTACTCAACCCCAGACCGGCAACTGTTGCTGCGACACACACGCAAATACCACACGTCTGAGAACACTTCTATGCGAAAGCAGAGGAGTGAACCATCTTCCAAAAGAACTCGAACCTCCAAATAACACCAACTGGTAACACTGCAAAGATTATTCACAGCAATCCATAATGTCAATTAGGACAAATTGCCTTAATTTACTTAACCAGTGAGGAAAATGTAAGAGAGTACATGTCTCTACTGTACATCTTGGTGGAATACAATACCAAGTCGAGCCACTGGGGGCAGCAGTAATGCTGATAATCCTGTAGGACGTTCCTGTACCGAGCTGTTTTTACATCCAGCACCGTTAAAGCCTTTTCAAAGAACGCACAAAAGATGTAATGCAACAAGCAAAATGCAAGAAACCTATCCATGTGTGCAAACATAAATGGGTAGGCTTCTTGCTCACCTAGACTGCAAAAAAAAGTTGAATATTATTTCACACTAAGCTCATGTTGACATGACTGAAAACATGCCGGCGAGAGCTGCACTCTTTCTTGTAGACACAACTTTGAATGAAAGGAATGAAAATGCAAATAAAACAGGATTCCGTTACTAAAAGTACAAACAGTACTAGGAAACAAAATCAGGGAAAAGCTCCTGCTGAGTGAGTGAAGTTTGATTTTTAACTTTTTAATAGCTATTCTTATCTACGAGCCACATTTAAGCCAATTTCCTAAAAACATATGCTTACTATTGTATTCACATACATAATAGACCATGTAAAATAGTCAATTGCTTTCAGCTGTACAGATTCCAAATTAAATATTTGTATTTTCAAGTGGACTTATATGTATTCTTGAATAAACTGTTTGAATTTTATTTTTGTTTGAATTTTATTTTTGTGCAGCTCTGCGTATTTACGGACCACATTTTCATATAATAATAATAATAAAAAAGGCAATTAATTCACACAAATGGACTTACTTTTATTTTTTATTTTATTTATTATTATTAGTATTATTATTATTATTTGATAAAACTATATTTTTATAATGTGACTGTTGGAAAATACCTTTATTTATTGCACATTTACAATTTTTAAATAAAGTACAATGAAACATCAGGAATAAAATGATTTCTATTTTGAGAAACGTCCTGTTGTACTGTCTTGTGTATTTCTTTTTTGTGGAATTTCAATTGTTTCACACCTAAACAATTAAACAACAACCAGCCATAACATTAACACAACTACCAGGGGAACTAAAACAACATTCATCATCAACTATACAGCAGCAAATTGGTGACAGAATGAAGAGCATCCAAGGCTCACCCTTGCCCACAGGGACCATAGGCCAGCCTGCCCTGTCCGAACTCACAGAAAAGCCAATGCAGAACAAAGCACAAAAAAAATAAATGCGACGCAGGGTGCAGCAGGCAAAGCGCCGAAGGCCGCAGCCCTGCCTTACAAGCTCTTCAGATCCCAATTTAGTCATGCACCCATAGAATAAACAAGTCTGATCACACCTCCAGCATGGAAACATCCAGGTGCTAGACACCACAGCACCCCACCAGAGGTAATGCAGAGCCCCCCCAAGGGACCAGAGACTCATCAAAGACACAAGGGGATCCCAAAAGCTGTGTAACTATAATGTTTTTTTTTTTGGTGTGGCTGCATGGTGTAACTTTCAGTCCACGTCAATATACTGGAATTATACTGAATGTAGATGTTGAATGCACATTAACACTTAGTGAGATAAAAGCATGTAGCATCATTTGAAATCTCACTACTAAGGCAAACAAAGTGTAACCAACATGGTGTCTTCAAGCTCCATGTTTCCCATAGACACGCAGGGGAATGTTGGAATACCTCCAAGCTGAAGTCAACCAAGATTAACACTGTACATGTACCGGGTAGTGCACCGAGTTCTAACAAACAGTGCTGGTTATTGTGTCTCAGTCTTCCTCACACAGCACATGGAGAAGGCACGTAAATAATTTCCCTGCACTTATCTGTTAAGTGTCCTTTTAAACTGAACTGCGAAACATTTCCTTCTCTAAAAAAAATTACATGAAGTTATCACAAAGTGGACCTGGGTAAGTGCTTTACTTTTCCATGTTATTTGTTCTGACTGCTTATTTGTGATCAGGTTTCGCAAACAAAAGTTGTTTCTTAAAATTTTTTCAAAAATCAGATTACCTCACTCTTTAGACCAGCAGTATGCAAGCTGGAGATAGTGTCAGGTTTTTCATAGAAGCCAGTGAAACAATTCCCTAAATGTTAATGTGCACATGATTTAAAGAAATTCAGTTGGCAGCTTGAACAAAGATTGGATTAAGTCAAGGTTAAATCTCCTGTGCCATTCTTAAATATTTAAAGGTCAGGGTAGAGTGCGTTTAATGCTGAAAAAGGTTTTTAGGAAAATCATTGAGACATCTCCAGCACTTTATTATCTCCTGCCTGAAAAAGAGAGAGAGAGAGAGAGAGAGAGTGGAAAGAAATACAAAAAGATGATGAAAAAGATTGGTCTTATTAGTGAACACACTTCAAAAAGGTATTAATTATAAGTATTTCATCAACTTTATTTACAGTAAAATTGAAATTGACATTGAAATCAGGTACCATACCTAACCACCTAGTTAGAAACTATAGTTGAGTGGGTAAGAGCCTTGTTATGATTATAGTTATAGTGGCATTTAGGATGCTCCAAACCCCCATCAGTACAGATGGTGCTCTGGCCAATGGTTTTCCTGCTGCCAGTGTGAAAGCACCCTTAAAGTTCCCTGTGCTGTGCTTTCGTAAAGAATCTAAAAAGAAACCGTTAAGGACTTTCCCAAAAATCCACAGGTTTTAGATTTGGATTGTAAAGTACTGAAGTGTGTATCGTCCACCACTTTTCATGGGCAAAAAGTCAGACACAGGTGTAAGGTGTGTTTGATCTACAGTATCTTCTTCTTCTTTGTCTTTCGGCTGTTCCCTTTCAGGGGTCGCCACAGCGAATCATCTGCCTCCATCTAACCCTA
>JAQMYJ010000001.1:27111537-27124193 GCA_030014305.1 Clarias laeviceps
CATCACCAGAGCAAACAAAAAGGGGCTTAGAGACGATCCTTGATGCAGACCCACCTCCACCTTGAACTCTTCTGTCATGTTTGATCTACAGTATATAAAAGAGTAAAATAAAATCGAATAAGGTGGAATCATGGTGATTTACAGTAGATTGTACAAATTCCACAGAAATTGTATAATGTTTTTAAATATTTATTTATTATTTTTTTCTATTAGTGTGCTCTATGGAATCAACAATGACACAAAGTCAGTTGGACGAGGTGGAGAAATTACTAACCAGTATAATCTGCATGTTTAACAAGGTAACTCATGATTTAATCCATGAGTTTTGATTTCTAAACACTCAAAGACATTTATTTTTTACTGAGGTTTTGTCTTTCTCAGTATTCCCAGGATGAAGCATTGCTCGCTTTCGTCGAGGAACCCCTACCTGAGCAGGTTGTAAACGTCGCCTATGACTCGGATCAGCGTTTCAGTCCTGTCTCAGAAGCAGGTTTGTCTTTATATGACTGCTTCACACATCTAGGACAGTAAACAATGATGAGATGGTGCTCTGTAGCCAAACACAAAGCAGATTTAATGTACTGTACTATCATTTCACAAAAAAAAAGGTACACACACCAATATTTCGTAGGCTGCATTTTGCTTTGATTATGGCACACATTTGCCATGGCATTGTTGCTATAATCGTAGCCAATGTCACAACATTTATTTCCTCCCAGAGTCACATTAATTTCTCTCCAAGATCTTGCATCGCTGATGGGAGAGGCGAATCACTGGTGAAGTCTTCTCCAGCACATCCCAAAGATTTTCAAAGGGGTTATGGTCTAGACCCTGTTGTGACCAATCCATGTGTCTCATGTTTCCTGAACCACTCTTTCAAATTTTTTGAGCTTGATAAATCCTGGCATTATCACCTATGAATATCCTATCAAGGAAGAAAAAAAAAATCATTAATGGAAAAACCTGGTCATTCAGTATATTCAGATAGTCATAACATAGGCACATAAGATTTCTGAACCTAGACCTGACCAACAGAAGCAACCCCAGATCATTATATTGCACCAACATGCTTGTACAGTAGTCGCTAGGCATGATGGGTTCATCACTTCATCTGCCTCTCTTCTTACCTTAATGCACCATCACTCTAGAACTGGACTCAAAAGACCACATGACCTTTTTCAAGTGCTCTACGGTACATTCTTTATGCTTCCTAGCAAATTAAAGCCCTTTTTCCTATTAGCCTCACTGATAAGTGTTTTTTTTAGGGCTACACAGTTCCAAATTCTTCGAGTTCTCTTCACATTGAGAGTGTGGAAATGCTCTTACTTTCACTATTAAACATAATAATGAGTTCTACTGTTGTTTTGTTATGATTAGATTTCACTAAAAGTTGAAGTGATCATAATCATTTAAAATTCCTTTTTTGACCACATTTCCTCCTCGAAGATGATGTTCATCACTATCACATGTTTTTTTTTTTTTTTTAAGAAATGAGAAGCTACACATTGCATCAGTTAGGGTTAAATAACTTGTTGCCAACTGATCCATATTAATCACTGCATTAATTATCTAATGGATAACGGATCGAATGTTTGCTTATTTAAATCCAGGTGGTAATTTATTTTTCAATGCACATCGTATATTTTCACCACAGAAAGTTGCTGGTGGTGATGGTTTAATAAACAATGAAACATCACAGTTGATCTATTTATAGTTGGTGTTAATGCTGTGGAACTTCCGAGGAAAAAGCAGCTTCTCTTTTTTTTTTCCACCGCAAGCTTGTCATGCTACTTGTCATGTTACTTTACCTCTGACTTTTGCAGAGTGTTGCTACTGGGGACCCTTCTTCTTCTTCGTGAACGCTAAATAAAATCCTTACAGAAAACATCACCATATTACCGATTACACATGTTTTTATTGTTAAAAAATATTTTTGAAGTGTTTATTATTATGTTTAAAGAGTCTGCCATAAGATTTCCTGTAAATGAGGTGTTACTAATTATAAGCTAAGTATAAAAGAACAAGACACTATAATTTCTATATTAACTACCACTATAGAAAATGAATCAACATCTTCTGAGAAAGGAGAAATTATCAGTACTGTGGTATAATGGTATAACTGTATTTATATTACACTTCCGTGATCCACCCAGTCATTAATTATCTTCCTATAAAAGCACAGCCAATCATTTTATTCATTACTTATTATATCTGATAATGATTTTGCTTTCCAGATGTATGGAGCTCCAATGGATTCTGCTTGGCCAACACTGAAACGATACTTTATGATGCATTTTTATTGAAGGAATGTGAGAAATCAAAATGTGAGTAACAAACATCTTTCCGTAAAAATGACCGTTTTAAATTAATGAGAGAGCACATGTGAGTTTATGGGCTGATATTTTCTCAGACATGGTATTACAAAAAAGGGTTGGCATGGCATTAGATCATGAGATCACTTTCTTACCTATTCTCAAAATGTTTACCTTCCAGGTGCTGACATGGACACAGACATGGTGTTAGAGGATGCACAATGAAGTAACTGCTAAATAATAGTTCAATAATATTAGGCTACATAACCTAGATCATCTTCATAATATACTCTGTAAAAGTTTGCACATTCCAAGAATGTATTAACTGCTTTTAGCTTTGATTAGTGTGCACTGTGTGGTAGTGAATTCATGTGTCAAAATGATTCCTCATGCTCCCAGAACCACACGATTTGAATCCTGGAATATGTCTGTTCCATCATGGAAGAAAAACTCAGCAGATGTGATAACCTGGTCATTCAGACTCCATTTAATCACCACATAATGTTCCTGAGCTTAGACCTGACCAACGGAAGCAACCCCAGATCAAAACACTGCCTCCAGAGACTTGTACAGTGGCAACTATGCATCATGCGTGCATTGCTTTATGTGCTTCCCTTATTAACCTGACACTCCCATCGCTCTGGAATAGACTCAGTTTGAACTCATCAGACCACATGACCTTTTTCCATTGCTCCAAAGTCCAATCTTTATGCTCCCCAGCAGATACAGTAAGTGTTTTTATTTCCCCTGAATAGTTTCACTAACAAGTGGTTTTCCATATGACCACACAGCTCTTGAGTCCTGGTCTTGTGAGTTCTCATCACAATGTGCATGTGGAAACGCTCTGACTGTCACTATTAACATAGCTGTGATTTCTACCATCATTTATATATATATATATATATTTATTTGCATCTTTACTAAGCTTTTAAGTGATCTCCTTTAATGCTTTGTTTCTGACCACATTTCTTCCACAAAGTTGAAGGCTTAGTACAGTCCTTGCATGTTTTAATAATGTATTGGACAGTTCTTAACCCAATTCCAGTCATTTAAAATCTCCTTAATTGTTTTCGGTACATGATATCTGCCAAATAAGTTGATCATTCTGAAGTGGTGACTTATTATTATTATTTTTTTGGCCAGGCAGTGTACCACAAAGTACTGTACACTGGCTGCCACCTTCTGGTTAGTCTATGCTTAACTTCCCTTAGCATGGAAATTTCATCCCTGCTAATCTTTTTAAAAGCCTTGTAATACTCACTCACTCACTCACTCACTCATCGCCTATACCACTTTATCCTTTATACAGGGTTGCGGGGGACCCTAGAGCCTATCCCAGGAGTGTTAGGGCACAAGGCGGGTACACCAATCCATTGAAGGGTGGCCTTGTAATACATTCACCTTAATTTAAAAAACATGGAAGATTAAATTAAATTACTTCTTATCCATGCTTTCATCTATCCAAAAACTTTTGTAGGATGCTGTTTCAATTGTATTTATCATTCCTATACACATTGTTATAAATGAATAAAATTTAACATCACTAGAACTAAACTAAAATGCCTTATTTATTAGTTTATTTCCAGTTACATTTGTAAAATCATTATTATAATGGTTATAATGGCAGATTTTTGTGAGTCATGGATGAATGTTCACATGTTCAGATGACTAAGCATTTCTTTAAAATAAATCATGTTAATTAAGGGAACAAATGGTTTGCTGTGCATTTTGTACTCTGCATAATTGATTCAGCTTTCCACAGTTACTCAAATGATCTATTTAGCGTATTTAGTTTTTCCATCTGTGCCACTTTAGGGCTTATATTTTAACCTGAACCCAAATAGGAGTGACAGTTTGTCAGTTAATGACTCCTAAAATCTATAGTTTTTATGGTCTTTTTTTCCATCTTACTCTAAGGATCCAGTTCTTTGCCAGACGATTTGTGCAGTTTTGAAGAAAAACACATACTGAAGGTAAATTAATGTTTCTTAACTTAATGTGTCTTTTTGGACGAGGCTTCACCTTGAGTCTATTTCTATTTTAAATCTCCATTCTAGGTGACAACACTAGTGACAACACAAATCAATGCCATTCTGTGAGCAGTGATCGATACATATATAAAAAGCTAATGCTAGAGCAATTTTTGCTCAGGCTGAAAGCAGGACGAGATACCATTTTTACACTTTCCACAAAGTCGTATTTTAGGGCACATTCATGTCATTTATTATTATTATTTTTTAAAATATACACTATATTTTGGACCTTTCCTGGTGAACTTCTGCATTACCAAGATCATGAGCCTCCACTCAAATCAGAGTGAGTATCTCTGCCACCCGGGCAATTCTAACTGCACAGTCATGTTTAAGGACTCCCTGAATGCTGAGAACTATAAGACGCAGCATGTAGCACACCATGGGCCGACCCCCATCCTGCACGATGAATTTGCACACCTGTTTCCTTCTGTGGGTGTCCCGGATCACGTTCACTACATCATCGGGTCGGTTATCCTCATGGTGGGGATCACAGGTGTAATAGGAAATGCGATGGTCATTTATGTGTTCTGTCGCAGCCGCCCGCTACGTACATCAGGCAACATGCTGGTGGTCAACCTGGCTGTGTCTGACCTCTTCATGTCGCTCACACAGTCGCCTGTGTTCTTTGTGGCCAGCCTGCACGGACAGTGGGTGTTCGGCGAGCTTGCATGTGAACTGTATGCCTTCTGTGGTGGCCTCTTTGGTATCTGCTCCATGATGACTCTAACTGCTATAGCTGCCGACCGCTGCCTCGCCATAACCCGGCCTTTTGATTTGCTGGGACAGGTCAGTCAAGGAAGAACTGGTATAGTCCTAGCTCTGATGTGGTTCTATGCTGTGGGATGGAGTCTACCTCCTTTCTTTGGATGGAGTGCATATGTTCCAGAGGGACTCCAGACCTCCTGCTCTTGGGACTACATGTCGTTTACGCCATCGGTGCGTACCTACACCATCCTTTTGTTCATTTTTGTCTTTTTTATCCCTCTGAGCATCATCGCTGCCTGTTACTTGGCCATCTTTCATGCCATTCGAAAAACACAGACTGAGGTAAGACGGCTTAACTCAAGTGAGACAAATAGGATCCTCGACTGCATCAAGACTGAATGGAAAATGGCTAAAGTGGCCCTCTTGGTTATCTTATTATTTGTGATTTCCTGGTCGCCTTACTCTGTGGTGGCTCTCACAGCCACAGCTGGCTATGCCCATGTCCTCACTCCTTATATGAACTCCATCCCTGCGGTGATCGCTAAAGCATCTGCCATCCACAACCCTATCATCTATGCTATTACACACCCTAAGTACAGACTAGCTATTGTGCGATATGTTCCCCTTCTTCGCCTTATCCTGTGTGTTGGAATGAATAAGCACTCATCCTCCATCTCCACCAGTGGCACCTCTTCTCATCAGACAGCCCTAACCAGCCAGCATGCCCTAGGTGTCCGGATCGGCAATGCCACACATGGTACCCGCCGCTGGGGGAAGACACGGCTGTCCTCTGCTTCTGACACGGAGTCCTGCTGGACAGACAGCGAGGCTGATGGCTCCAGTACCAACTCTTTGCCTTTCTCCAGACGCGTGTCTACAGAGATCTCTTCAGACACTGCCATACCTCCAGAGCAGGCTGGCATGAGCACAGGAATTGGGCTGAAAATGGTGAAGGCTGACAGAGTTAGCAGCATGCCTGTGCCCTCCATTATCTTGGAACCAGTGGGAGGAGTGCTTTCTGACAGTAAATCTTTTCTTCTATCGGGTAACAACTGAAAGGACCTGGTGGTTGTTCTCCTTTAAAAAAATGTTTCTCTGTATATGGTGTAGTTTTAAGGATGAGTAAAATGTGCTCCAGTTGTCCTTGTTACTCATATGTAATTTCACTAAATGTATAGGATTAAATTATATTAGTTGTAAAAACTCCTTGATGATTGTTTTCCAAATCATTTATTTTTATACCTCTGTGGTGCACATCAGTATTTTCTTTATCTATAAAACCTATATAAACACTTTGCAGCTGTCAACCATCCCTACCAAGCTTGACTACAATACAGTTAGAAAAATTCCTACTTAAGGAGCAAATTAAATAACCCACATCTCAATTCTCATGTGTTTTTTCATTAAGCATCATCAGATGCCAGATCATTGTTTAATCAAACGCAGAAGAAGATTTGCTGATAAGGGACTAGAACAGTGTAATGTCATGTCATTTTATTATAAATAAATAAATTTATACAAAGCAAAATTAAAGCAGTCAGCTCCACAGCTATCTCTAAAGCAGTCTCTCATTTAAACTAAAAAGCCACAACCTTGCAATGCATTACAATATAACTTTTTTCCAATACATAATTTTTACTGTTTTTTTTCCTTTTTTGCAGAAACTTTAATGCAAAATCTATAATCGCCAGTGGAGTTCAGTTAGAGTTAGCATTACAAGGGATCAACACCACTGCTGTAAGAATGGTCAGGAGCGCCTTTGCTGTATTGTTTTGGTTTGTAATGAGATCCCATGAGACTTCTCACTGCAGGTGTTGGCCAGTATTCATTGTTATCTTGAAGCGTAAGGAGTATAATGCAGTTATCTAGCATTATGTGCTGTACGTTTCTATGACGGTGGTTTATCAAATGCATTACCTTATCTGGCTCTCTGTGTGATATAAAAGGAGCTATTTGATTTGCTACATAAATCAGTCAATTCAACAACTTAATGCTTTGGAGAAGTTGATTTTAATTTAATTTTAAAGTCCAGGAGGAAGGAGTGTGTCTAGTTATGTATTAAGCGCCATCCTCTCACCAGTAAAAATTTCCTTGGAAAACTGCTAGTTTATTTTGTTTTTATATTATTATTATTATTATTATTATTATTATTATAAATAAACACAAATTAGTTAATTAAGTAATTTATTAAGTATTTAAATAATTAGATTGTTTCTTTGAAGAAGCCCTTATATGATACATATACATTACTGCACAGTGAAATTATTTTCTTTACATATCCCATCCTGTTGGGGTCAAAGTGACAGATCAGCCATGATGCAGCAAAACTGGGGTAGACAGGGTTAAGAGCCTTGCTCAAGTGGCAGCTTGATGGAGCTAGGGCTTGAACCTCTGACCTTTGATTATTATTATTATTATTACTATTATTAGTTGTAGTAGTAGTAGTTTATTAGTTTCCTATTTAAAGGACTTTTCAAAGTATCTGGGCAGTACCAAACAATGTGATAAAAAGGATTAACACTGGTTGTGATGGGAAGGTGTCAGAACACATAGGTTATTACTCTTTTGGGGGACCTACTCAATATTAGGCGGGTAGTCATACTGTTAGGGTGATCTGTGTATATTGAGCATGTTTTACAGATTTTTTTTGTTGTACCAAGTAAAATGTGATGATTGCACCTGTAACTCTTTCGTTTCATTTAAAATGATTGCTGTCTAGAATCAGAGATTAACATAGCATCAAGTAGCACAAATTGTCACTGAATAGATTTTAATTCTGGAATTCAGGTATTGTTTATAAGACGTTCACAACCCCAGCTTTATTTTTTCGTTTAAATTTGAACATTTTAATGAAACCCTGAGATGTATCCCTAATGCCTCCATGCTGCCTATACCCGCGCACTAAACAGAGTACTGCAGTAATGGGTGTGTAGTGCACTACGTGTACAATAAGTGCGTAATCGGGATTAAGCCCGAACCATCACCCGGAAGTGTAAAGGAGAGAGCGAGCTGTGTGCTGTGCCGTGTGACTCGCTGTCACTGTGGTGCTGTGTATCAGGGAGGTCGAAGTGAGGCTGCGGCTCGGTTTCATGGCAGTCAGACCTGAAGGATATTAACGCTTCTCAACATGGGAGAGGATGTCATGGACTACAGCATAGTGTTTCCGGAGCCCGAGGTCTCAGGTGAGTCGGAGGTGATGTCCTAGTGTTGGCGCTAGCAGCAGGCTAGCAGGAGCAGGTTCGGCGGGTTCTGCTCTCCCCATGGCGTTATTACGTCACAATGTGAAGTAGGGATGAGAATCACCAGTCACTGCTCGATACGATATTATCACGATACTTATGTGCCGATTCGAATAGAATTGCGATTCTATAAGCATAGTGGAGTCCTTAAGGCGAAACGGATGTTCCCATGGGAAATATTTTACCAATTTACGAGTATTACCAATTTCCAACACTATAATCATATTTCTCTTATATAAAAAAAAAAACAATCAAAACATTTAGAAAGGACATGTAAATGAAGTAAAATATGAAATTAATAGACATTAAACCTCACTTAACCTTAATTTATGATACCTCTTGGCACCTGCTGCTTTAAAAATAAAAATAAAACTGAAATTGGCTCCCTTCTCTTCTTGCTAATATTCTTTGGACCCATGGTGCTACAGTATGTCTTCACTAAATCTTACACTAAATGCAAAATAAAAACAAAACAAAACACATATGTACTGTAAACTTGCTGTGCTTGTTTTTTTACTGACGCAAAACAGATTTGAGGAACGGATTAGTGATGCGCAGGTCGGGTATTTTTCCAACCTGCGGGTCCCGCTTTTATGACATTATTTGTCCCGCCCCAGCCCGCCCCACACCACTGTATTTATTTTTACAACCCGCCCCGCCCCGCCCCGCACCGGTCCCAAACATTAGATTTAGCAGCCTGACATTTTTTTCTTTTAATGATGTAAATTCCTGACCTCAATTTCTCCTGCACCTCGTGTTCCATCTTCACTTTTATTTCTTTGTTTTTGTTGTGACTGGCAGCGGTAGCTGCTTGGCGCTTTCGTGACTTGTCACGTGATTTAACATTATCAAAGAACTTAATAAAATATGTAAATAGATATTCCCAAATATTTAATATAGGGTATAGGGAATTGCACGCAACATACATGGATTTTTTTATTTAATTTTGTTTTTAATGACCCGCACCAACCCGCCCCGCAAATAAAGTGACAATTTCTTTACTCGCCCCAACCCGACCCGTGGGTTACCAGACGACCCGCGCATCACTAGAACGGATGTATGCGCAACTGGTATTACGCACACCTGGTTCAGTCGCTAACCCAGAAAATGCTTCACATGCTGAGGCAATTTTTTTAATTTTATTTGTACATTCCTATTCATTATAATTAAATTTTTTTAGATTTCTGACTAATTTCGAGCAATCGTAGATGTGAACAAACCGGAGTAGTAGCTCACGTGTATTGTACAAACGATAGACATTGCAGTGCACCAGGTACCAATATTTATAATTATATACAATATTGTCAATGTGTAAGTGAAATGTATAAAATGTTCAAAGTTCGGTTAATTGAGTGTGGGGATGCAGGAGAAATGAGTCGGCCTTAACGGAATCAATGAATCAGTCCAGGAGCACGTTGAGAGAAAATGGCTGTCTTGTAAACCTGTCCTGGTGGTGAATACTGTAATCCAAATTTTGTAAAATCCCCAAAAAGACAGAGTCCACAATCCGATACAGTTCTGGGACAAATTGGCGTGCAGTAAACACCATGTAGCGTTGTTTTCTCGGGGCTGCCTTTAAACAAGGTCAGCTGAACCTGCTCTGTCACTGGGGTTTCCCCTCACAATTTGGAGGCGCAGTTTCGTGAGGGTATAATGCGGAACCAAAACACCAAACCTGTGTGTTTGGTGTTTTTATGCTTTACATTGTAACATTTGAGTCAAATGTGTACAACACCTACGCAGTTTGACTCGCCATGAAACAGGGTGTTGGGCACTGAGAGTCACCGCCCGACATTCCACGAGGTTCCACAGGATCTGCAAGCTTCTGCGAGGACTGGCAAAAAAAAAAAATGTATTAAACAAAAATTAAACATGTAATTTTTTTTTCACATGGAAAGATTGGAAATGTAAATCACTACGCCAAAACTGCAAAAACTCGCAGTGAATCACGATAAACCGTACTTACGGCCACCTTGTGAAACTGCGTAGGAGAGATACGGGTGTAAGTTTCAATCTATCAGACTTGCAAACGAATCCCACTTACGAACGTGCTCCCGGAATGGTACTCGGCCATAAGTTGGGAACCTGCTCTACTTAACCCTAAAGGGTCTTTAAAGCATCGTCACACCAACTCCTGATATTGTTTTATAAATTACTATGTTTACTGAGCTTCATTGTCTTTTTTTTTTTTTTTTTTTTTTTGTTGTAGACAACTCGGCAGTACAGTATTTATTTGGACAGTACTATATGTTGAAGCATCTGTTATTCTATTCCTTAATCAAACATCATCAGCAGTGCTGATGATGAAGGTCTTGTGCTACTGTGAGACCTCTGGTTTAAAGTTGAACAGAAATATCAAATATAAAAAAGATCATTTATATGGTGTTGGACATAGAACTTTTAATTATTCATTTTCTTTACTAATGTTTTTCTCTTCCTTTAGAGAAATACTGGCACAGATCGAAGCAGCCAGTGGTTATCCTATTAGGCTGGGCCGGCTGTCGGGACAAGTATCTCTCAAAGTACAGCTCGATGTATAACGAACAGGTAAGCTCTGAGCTTTGACCAGTCCTTCTTTAGTTCTGTTTTACTTTACATGTGCACATTATAATCTATGTTATATGCCTGCATTTCAGGGTTGTGTAACTGTGCGCTACACTGCTCCCTTGAAGACAGTGTTCATCTCCGAATCATTCGGTTACAAGGAGCTCCACAACACAGCACAGAAACTGCTTGAAATCCTGTACGACTACGAGGTGGAGAACAACCCAATCTTCTTCCACGTGTTCAGCAACGGTGGCTTTATGCTCTATCGCTACATGGTGGAGCTCCTGCAAAGCCACAAGCAGTTCAGCTCACTGTATGTCGTAGGCTCGGTGATGGACAGCACTCCAGGGAACCAGAATGTTCTGGGCGCCCTACGAGCTCTCAAAACCACGCTGGGCACAAAGGTCAACGTCCTGCTGCGCTGGCTTCTCTTGGCTCTGTTCGCTGTTTCTGTGGTCCTCCTCAGAGTCGTCTTATACCCCGTGACCAAACATTTCCACAAGAACCACTACGACGCCATGATGGATCGTCCAGCACCTTGGCCTCAGATGTACCTCTACTCCAGAGCGGACCGAGTGATCAGGTATAGAGACGTAGAGAAGATGGTCCAGTCGCTGCAGGAGAAAGGGGTGCGCGTCGAGAGCTTCGACTTTATCACACCGCCTCATGTGAGTCTGTTCCGAGACTGTCCCGAAGATTATTCTAACAGGTGTCGGACATTCCTGAAGAGCTGCATGAGTAATTCTGAGGAGATGTTGATGAAGAAACGTCTGTGAATTTCTAACACCTGATTGGTGGATAGGGTTGGGTAGTATGGCAAATAAAAGATATTATGGTACTGATACTTCACGATATTGTCATGATGCATAATATCTGTCACGGTACATAAACACCAACAGACTACTTATGATTTTTTTTAATGGGTCTCAATTCTAGAAAGAAATTTCAATTTAAGAAAAAACAAATATAACACTCATTTACAAAATAAATAATAGCGTCCTGTTAGCTACTGATTGTATAAAAAAAAAAAAAAAAAGCATCGAAAAGATTTTAACTTTTCCTGTAATTTATGACAATATTAATGTCACCATATTGCCTAAACCTGCCATATTGAATTAAACATTTTAATTGATAAACTACTGTAAAGTGTATAAACCCCTTCTTTGTTTAAACACCACTGATTAACCTTATCAAAGTTGATATAAGGTTTGACTGCTTGAAGTATTGCATTTGGTATTTGTCTGTTAATGTAAATTGAAAGCTTTTAATTTAAGCTTATTTTAAATCTGCCAAACATTTTTGTTTCTAACTTATGTGCCTTCCTGAAATAAAAACTCATTGGAGTAACCATTTGCGTGTTTGGTGTTTGGAAACGAAAATGCAAAAACTAAAATATATCTCACAAGCTGGACATTATGAGGAAATCTATCCAACATAATATGATGTTAATCTGTACTGGAAAGAGCGGAGAGCAGCTGCCCACATTTTAAACCAGCCATGGTGGCACTTTGAGAAAGGAAACAGTGATAACATTATGCTATCCTAAACAACACCTTGTCTCCTTAGTAATTGCTTCTAAATCTTAAAGAATTGACCCTGAACCGTCCGTGGTGTTCTATTTATGGCTAACGCTAGCTAGAATGCTAACTAGCTTCTAACACAAGGCTGAATTCCAAATTCCTCTCAAACTCCTGATCAAGGGCACTACTTGGGAAGACTGAATCTGCAATAGGTAAGCAGCTTGTGTGAAGAAATCAACTGTGGGAGCAATTATTAGAAAATGGAAGACATACAAGACCACTGATAATCTCCCTCGATCT
>JAQMYJ010000001.1:27124706-27152406 GCA_030014305.1 Clarias laeviceps
TTTTTTGCCAGCAATCATGAGCAGCAGCTCTTCAAATTGATCACACATATCTTCCCATCCCATGCCTTGAACTGTCATGTTTGACATTTCGGAGTGAGCCATTGGCACTTGTCTCTCCAGACAGTTCACCCTGTTACTTCATGTATCATTTAAAGGTACTGATAGGGCAAAGAGTTTATAGATACACTTAGACAGATGAACATCGCTTATTGGAGTGTATCGGGACTAGAATGTCCTGTCTGGGAAGACGTCTAACCCAAACGGCTAAAGTAATTCAGATTTGTCCTGATGTCAATCTAGACAGGTCACATGACAGGGATAGTGTTTATCTCAGAAAATACTTTACAATGGAAAGCTGTATGGGATTAATGTCGGTACTTATAAATCTTTCTCCTCTTCATGAAAGTACAGGTGTAAATAAAATTTGGTCAAATATACTGTAGTACGTCGACTTCACCTATACTGGCTTGACTGCACTGTTTTCAACAGGGGGTGCCATTTCTCTTTTCATCTCACTTCTACACACCATCCTGTACATTAAACATATCTTTTCAGAGATAATATTAACAACATCAATAACAAATTAGAGGCAGAGGTATTTTTGTTTTAATGTTTTATTTATCTGTAATCTGACCAAAGCATTATGGATATATCTGGAGAAAAAAGCCCATATATCTGCCAACAAGTTAGGTGCAAGCTTTGAATTTCTATCTTTTAGGTAAAATTCTCTCATTCACACATCGTCATCTATACCACTTTATCTGGCATACAGGATTGGGGTGGGGCTTGGAGCCTATCACAGGAGTCTTAGGGCACAAGGCGGGGTACCCCCTGGCAATTTGGGAACATTAATTAGCCTAATTTGCATGTCTTTGGACTGTGGAAGGAAACCGGAGTACCCAGAGGAAACCCACCAAGCACCTGCAAACTCGATCCCAATTGTGGGAATCGAACCCAAACCTTTGCGGTGCAAGGCGACAGTGCTAACCACTAAGCCACCGTGCCGGCCTAAAATTCTGTGTTTAGTTAAAAAAAAAAAAAGTTTTGGTACGTTTCTTTGTCATTTAATGTCCGTCTCCCGACACACAAAAAAGATGAACGACTCCATTAAATTTATAGCTAAAGTAAAAAGCAGCTTCTCTGGCCTTCATGCTAAACAGCTTATTACTGAATTTAATTTATGTGTCACATTTGTGTAATATACAGCACACCACATTGGTAATGCCTCAAAAGAAGAAAAAAAAAGTCTTGAAATTGCCCTCAGAGTTAATGAAGTCTCACAGTGTGATGTGAGGAAATTATGGTAGAAAGGGGTCGCCAGGCCTCTTCAGCCTCCTCGGCCGTGCAAAATGGCTCTTGTCAGGCTCCCAACATTAGTGAATGCTCACACAGCAAGCTGGCCATGAACAAAAAAAAAAAAAGATTTTAAGAAGTGGTTTTTGACAGTACCATGTACACGTTTTTATAATCTGGGAGGAAAAGCAACAGCAAAAAGGTTGTGTTCTGTAGGATGTTGTCACTGGTTATATTACACAGAATGGAATGAACATTAGTTAAAAGAAAGGAAGGTCACTAAAAACAATGTTTTCTTGATACTGTCAAGGAAGACCATGATGGTTCATTTCCGACCATGATGTCCTTTTTAGTAAATTTAAATAAAATTTTAATAAAAATACTTATTTGGTTTGAATACACACCCTGGAGAAGCAATTTTTAAACATGGCTAAGAAACACTCATTGTGCTTCATTTGCCCTGCCAAAACTGATACACTACTACACCCTTTAAAAGTCAGAACAGTGTTATTAATTTATTTCCAAAAGCTATTTTGGACATGGTAGGCATTAATTATAATATTAATTATATAATAATGAATATGGATATGATGTGTATAGTAAGTCCCTGACTTACAGACATTTGAGTTCGAATTCGAATTTCTGCAGATATGTATGGACCCTGGATCTACGAACATTCGTACGGTAGATGTGAACAAATCGTGGAAGTAGCTCACGTGTATTGTTCAAAAAAAGACACTGCAGTGTACCAGATACCAATATTTACAATTATATACAATATATTAATGTGTAAGTGAATGTATAAAATGTCCAAAATCTCTGGTATGTTGCGGGAGAAATGAGTTTCACCAGTTTCAATGAATCAGTTTGGGATCATGATGATAGAAAATGTCTGTTCTGTAAAGCTGGACATTGTTATTATTATTATTATTATTATTATTATTATTATTATATTTGATGGTGAGTAATCCTTATTTTGGAAAATCCTTAACGAGACAAATTTCACTCTTTGAAACAGCTCTGAGACAGAATTGTCTCACATTGTTTGTTTTATGCATTACGTTGTATATTTGTGTCAATGCTATATACTGTAAGACTCGATTTGTCGGACTTATGAACAAAACCGACTTATGCACGTGCTCCCAGAACGGAACTTGTTCATAAGTTGGGGGCTTACTGTATACAGCAATAATAATTTCTAATTTGATGGCTAATGTTCAGGGCTAATGTTTATGGATTTCCAGAACAACAAATTACCTCATTTGGGAAGCATAGCTTACAAAATGTGGAGTGTTCAAGTCAGACTGGCTGCACAGGCTGTACATCAGTGAATGATGATTCTGGCTGAGGTGCCCCGGAGCCTACTGCAGTCATTCCTGTGAACGTAAATTGTGTGGAACGTCTGATCCTTGAAAATTGACAGATAACTTGTCGCCAACTTATGGAAGAGACGCATCTGTCTATGGGAACTGTACACACAATCATTCACCAACGCTACTTGCACATTATAGGAACTCAGATGGGAGTTATTGCCACATCCCCCATACAGTACTGACCCCGCTCCAAGCCATTTCCACATGCTTGGACCATTAAAGGAGTTCCTAGGAGACCAGTGTCCGAATGTGGCTCTGGCGTACTGAGAAAACTTTCTACCTCAATAGTATCCAAGTATATTGAAATGCTGAAATAAGTGCATTAGTGTTGCTGGGGACTATATAAAGAAATAAAGGTAGTTGAATCTCTTAAATTAAATTTAACTCACTTCTACGTAAGTATTTTGGAGTAACACTGCCAATAACAAAAATGTTTGAAATTCTAATTTCACTTTTTTGAAGGAAAGACAACATGATCTGAAGTTAGTCAAGAAATCACTAAATTTAAATGGTTAAATAGCTAGTGTGAAAGAAAAAAAAAAGTCCAACTTTTAATTTATTAATGAATAACATCAGACATTAGGTCCTGTTATAAATTTATTTAAAACAACATATAAACAGTTGCTTCCACACCAGGATCTCTCTCTCTCTCTCTCCCTGTGTCAGTGTGGACAATCTGATTAGAAATGTCAATAATACAGTGGTATACTAAATTATAAGAGATAAAAAAAAAAAATCTCAACAAACAAAATCTAAAAACATTTTTGTAGATTGAAATTGTTTAAATGAAATTAGATTTTTCTGTATTTAAACAGTTTTATTTATGTGATGTGAGAGTGTGAGCGTGAGCCAGAAGTTTGCCATAAAACAGAATAGCGTCTTTTGGAGAAGAGAAGATGAAACCGAACTGTTTAATTAGACAGATGAGAACTTAAATTGTAAGTGTTTGTTGTTTAACAGATTAATACATTTTATAATTGATTCATATACTACATCTGTATTGTTTTGACTTGTTGATTTGTTATGTCGAAATTAAAAAATTTAAATTCAAGATTCAAGATTCAAAGAACTTTATTAATCCCAGAGGGAAATTGCTTATACTTGGTTACAGTTGCTTACAGTCATTTACAGGAGGAAAGGAAAAGGTTGATAAATAAATAAATAAATAAATATTAAATTAATAAAATTAATAAATTAAAAGAGTAATAAATAAATTAAAAGATTAATAAATAAATTAATAAATCAATATTAAATTAATAAAAAATAATAAATTAAAATGTCAAAAATTACCCTAAAAGTGTATAAACAAGGGCCGTTCAAGTCAAACCAGGACTTTATATTTAATATTTTAATGTGTCCATGACTGATGATTCCAGCGGAGGTGGCTCGCAGACCCCCGCAGTCGTTCCTGTGAACATTTAACGAGTGGAACACCTGATCCTTGGATAACTTGGATAACAAATCGATGGATAACTTGTCACCAACTTGTGAAAGAGGCTCATCTGAATGTGGGAACTGAATACACAATCAGTCACCAATACCACTTGCTTGTGTAAGTAGTGTTGTAAGTAGTGTTTTACTTTTTTATATTTCATTAAGCAGTTCAGTGGAACTGCTACCCCCACAACCCGATTTCGGATAAGTGGTTGAAGATGGACGGATGGATATTTCATTATGTTATAATGTACAACTTCCAAATGCTTACCTGTATTAAGAAAGCTTCTGTATCAGCCTGGGAAAAAGCTTCTTCTCATTTTTTATGCCATTAGTTTTGTCATGCTACACTACTTCTTGGTGAAAAACTATTCTGGAAAAAACAATTATTTATATTATGGATATTAAAGCTCCATACAACCCAAACACTTGTGCAAATATTACTTATACAGTACATGTAAAAAAAAAAAAAAAACATACCTAAGTTCACACCTTATCATGATGACCCAAAATAAATGTTTTCTCTTATTTTTTTTTATTTTTTACAACTCTTCAATGTTACAGTGCAGACTGCTGGTGACGAGCTTGTGGCATTCTGCAATCTTCATCAATAGATGGCACTGTCAGCTAGCTGTAGTGTGTATTCCCAACAATGAGCTCTGTTATGGAAGCTAAAAAGACAGATGCAGATTCTGATCCAGCTACAGAAAGCAGCAAGGTGATGAACAATACTCCAGAAATAGAGATTTCCCCAGAAACTAAAAGACTAAAAGAAGTAAAAGACTAATTGGTTTTCCTTTCACTTCCACGCAGGTGCCTGGTCCAGATTGGTGAAAATGTCCACTCCTTCTGGTGTGATTTCGAGGAGATATAATGAACGTCAGAAAATTTTCGGGCAGTGGGGCAAGAAAACGGGATTATTATTAATTAAGTAAAAGGTGCTAAAACTATTGAGTACTACTATCAAAGGTATTTGTAGGTGGCAATGAGTTCCAGCTTATCACCATGGAAAAAGTGGAAAGCAAAATGTTTTAAAGTTTATATTTAAGAGAAGCATCTTTAAAATATATGCATAGATTTATTATAAGGATTAATTAATTCATTCATTCATTCACATTTTTATTTTTTAAACATATTTATCTATATCTGTCCCACATTTCTGAATGAACCGATCTAGGAAAAGTGTACTGTCAAGATCCTGCGTCTCACAATCGCAACAGTGCCTTCAGTTCTATTGCTGCTCTTATTTGATATTGCTATTCTTTATGCAAAGGGAAATCTGGAGTACAGTGTCGATGTACTGTATATTCCTCGTCTTCTTTATATTGTGCGACACCCTCTCAAAAGACACAGATTTGATATTCACATCTCTTATAATTTTGTGGAAAAGGTAACAAAACTACTTTCTTGTTAAACTAATGTATAATATAATATAATATAATATAATATAATATAATATAATATGAAACACAATTTCCCTTATGTTTTTTTTTGTCACAGTATACTTGTGGAGCTAATATTTAGAAATATTAATATTAGACACAAACAAATATATTATGATATTTCAATAGTCCTATTAATATAATAATGCATATAAAGGTTAAAAATGTGTAACCGTTTTTAAGGTCATGATCTCGCCTTCCATAACCAGGTCATGTCACAACAGCATATTTTAAAGAATCTTTCAGGTTTAAAGGTCAGATATGATTTCCTCTTCCAGCCTTTCTCGGCATCAGTGTCATCTTTTGTTTTCTAGCCTTGAGCGCCTGGTGTCAGGAAACAGACGCCACACACTGGCCCTTGTTTGTCCTCCTGCACTGGTCACTCGATGCTCTCTCAGTAAGCCGGCGGGGGGGTTGTTGTAACACCGCCGGCTTTTTTTCCTCCACACCTGTTTTCGGCAGAGCCGCGGTGTAATGGAGCTTCAAGTCACTCTTTCTTCCTCTAATGAGCAAAGCATCCCACCGAAGCAGCCCAAGGCCAGCAGCCCCCCTCCGAATTCGTAATGAAAGAGGGTGAGGGGGACAGGGTCATCTCTGTCATCTCTGCTTTGACAAACTTCAAGCGCGCAACTGATTGAAGAATCGAACACTCAGGAGGAGAGAACAAGTTTTTTTTCTTTTTTTTTTTTTTCAGGCCAGTCATCCTGCCTTCTACACCCCCCACCACATACTCCACTTCCAAGGCATGAAAAAAACAAGAGAGAGGAGAGAGGCCCTCGGTGCGAGCAGTGTGGTGTGAGCGCGGCCTTGTTCAAAGTGACTGTGCTTCACAGAGCGGCTTCAAGCAAGCACCTCTGGCTCCTTACAGGCAGCCGACCTGGCAAGCGCCGAAGCCCCAGCTAATGCTCTGTCAAATTAGACTTACAAAACAAAGCCGGTGCCATCGCACATGCAGGTATACACATACACTCACTCGCACACACATACACACACATACACATGCACAAACATTGCAAATACCAGGACGATGCCTTGGACCACACGTGTAGGCTACATGCATGACAAAGCGACGTATGTGCTGTGGGAGAATGAAAGCATGCATGCAACCTGCACACATGTGTGAGGATGGTATGACAGTTCAGGCACACACAAATAGTACTTTGGCATGAGGCTTACTATGCGTGGGATCATGTATGTGTATGTGTGTGCGTGTGTGTGTGTATGCTTAATTTGACAGCGGGGGGTGCGGTGCATATAGGGTGCAGGAAGCGAACGCCTGTCTAATGAAGGCGAGAGGAGTAGTCTTGTATGACAGGCCTCCGGAGAGAAGGACTCACAAAAGAGACGCAGACGAAAGCAGCGGGGCTTTTGATTCCGCCGTGCGCCTTGACATTCCCACTTCCCTTATTCTCCTGCCGAAAGCAAATCCCTTTGTTATCTGTTCTGTACAACACGGTCAATTGTTCTAACAAACAACAACAACAAAAATGAACATAGTGAATATTACAGTCACAGAAAGTGAATTAGAATTGATTTGATATAATAGGAAGCTTCAGGCTTTTTTTCTAAATTTTTTAACATGATGAGTTTCAAATGCTGTATAACGTCGTATTATTATTATAGCATGAAAATAAAGCTCTGATGGTCAGTGTTAGACTGAGTCAGCCTTCTCTGAACACCTGGTTATCTCAGTCAACACGACAAACCTTGACACTTGGCATCGTTAGAGACGGCTATAATTTTCATACTCGCTACTCTGTACACGCAGTTCGTTATTCAGCGAAGAGACATCGAAAAAGTATATATCATATTTTGAAAAAGCCATCATCCGTGCATGCTCTAAATAAAAGTAACCTTTGCTTCTATACATCTGTAATCCTGACATGATAATAATCTTCTTTGTGTCCTTAAGAGGATAGGAGTGTGTTTAACTTTGGTCCCATTAGTAAAAAAATCTTATGATTTATGCAGTGGTCGCTAGACTAATATCTTTAGAATTTTGCCTGCGAAGCCGATTCATCTTCAAGACTGATGAGAGGAGGTTGCTCTCTATGCAAAACGCATTAGGCCCAAATGAGGAGTCTATTACTCAAATCTGGCTGATAATTCGTTAGTCAGAGCTCACTAACTAAGCAGATTTAGGTATGTCATTGTTATCACGAGGATGATGATGATGATGATGACGATGAGCCACACTTCTCAGGAGCATTGCTTGATCATGACTTTGGAGAGCCCCAAGATACACATCGTTTATCTGCACATCTCCTTACTGCCTCGCCACACACTCTCTCTCTCCCTCTCTCTCACACAGCACAGAAAATACACTGGGGACTCATAACAGAACTGTTTGCAGGAGCACGGCCTATTCATCATAGGTTAATTAACACATAAGGCTTTTATCTTTCTCACTGAGCAAGCTGCTTTTGCTTTCCTCTAGTGCAACTGGGACTAAATATGGACTGACATAAGGAAAAATAAGTAGTGACTTTTATGAGGCAGGAAGGCTTGAGGGAAGATAATTTAAACAGAGGGAAAAAAAAGGAGTGCTATGTAATGATGTAGAAATGTTGGAAATAAAATAAAGTGTCTATGAAGCTTTGGAATAGGGATGATTCTGTGTGCTTATTATTACTATTACGGTATGTACATCGTGTTTCACTCAATTGAACTAAAAAGTCAAAACTAAAACTGGCGTAATGCTGGATTTGAGGTATACATGACAAGCAAGCTGACAGGAAATGTCAAAATGTTAAAAAGCAGGAAGTGTCCAAAAAAAGTAATAAATAACGTGTATATGAATATGACAGGACATGATGTTATAGGAAAATAATCAATGACACGTTGGTGTGATGTGAAGGGAAACAGAGCTGCTATTTCCGCCCTGATGTTTATTATAAAAAAAAAAAAAAAAAAACGTACCTTAAAAAATGTGTCTTTACCCTCTTATATCACGGAAATTTGCTGTATATTAATAAAATGTTTAAGAGTTTAATAAGACAAACCATGTGCAGCTTTTCAGGTTACTCTGAAACAAACGACAAAACTCTCAGTGATTCCTATGTTTTAAATAATGTACAGATTTACCACTGACTGTTATAAAACCCTGGAAATGTTTATTTTTATTTTTATTATTATTATTATTATTATTATTTTTTATAAAATGCTAAATTCACATCTTCTTACTGAAAACTTGAACACATCAACAATTACACATTTTGATTTTTGAAATATGTTTCTGTGAAGCATCTACCATAGACATCCATATGAAAATTGTAGCTATTATAATCAGCACCTTCTGATCAATCGCACTACTATGGTATAATAAAAACTAAAGTTGCATTTATTATTATTATTATTATTATTATTATTATTATTATTTACATTATCATTATTATTATTTACATTATTATTATTATTAAGATTAGCAAGTTATTACGATATTACATTAATATAAACTGAACTTTCTTTCTATATTTTTTTTTCAGGATAAAATGCACATCTTTAAAGCAATGTAGCTTTTTTTTTTCTTTTCTTACCAGTGCTGATCAGAGGCAGAATACAACCAAAGTTTGACGCACAGAGAAAATGTGTTTAGTTTAAGCACTGAGTGGATTTCTCTCTCACCCATGAGGTAATGAGCACCTTCTTGGCATGTTATGCTGACTCATTAGGAAACGGCAGAAGCGCACTTCATCTTTCGAATGAGGATGACACGCGGTCAGATCGATTTGGCACAGATCCTGAGAGAAAGCAGATTTCTGTCAGATTGGTCATTTCAATAATCTACACTAATATATACGTATATATTTAAATTGAACAGTGCTTCATTAAGTTAACTGCTACTTGCACGATATCTATGACAGATCCCTAAATATATGAGTCGAATTAGGCTAACTTTCACATCATCACATAGTACTGGCACTTATTGACTAACCCTGCTGTTTCGCTCTGACTGTTCCTGGGTTTCTCTCGGAGTGTGTATGCATAAACTCATTGTGACTCATTCTGAGAAACCACAACGTGACATGCTTCTATGGGAAAATAATCAACAACGTGCTATGATGAGACCCAGTGTGAAGTGAAGCAAAGTTTTCAAATAGCAATTTCATATAGCAGCACATGAACATTTTTTTCCCTCTTATAACACAGCAATTTGCCAAGTGTTAAAATGTTAAACAACTACTTGCTTTATAATTTGTATATTTCATGAAAATTGTAGCTTTTATGATACTAAAAAAAAGAAATCAACAACAACAACAAAAAAAACACAAAGCTCTCTGTCTCCCTTTGTACCTACAACTATCTGGTACAGGAAAACACTGAGTTACAACATGATACAGAAGTCTACTAAACAAGCAGCTTCTCATAACAATTAAAAACTTGGCAATTTCAACAATTACAAATGTTCTTTTAATCCATTACCTTTTTGTAGCTGTTACTATGGAAACAATTATGTATTGGGTTGAGGGCATTAACATGAACTTTACAATCTGCATTATTCTAATACAGGACTGCTGTATTAGAAATGCAACACCTTCTGACCAATCAGAATCGAGTATTCAACAGCGCAATGGTGAAGGTTTATTTCAGATGAAGATCAGTCATTTCAGATGAAGGAGATAAAAAGGAAATGTTCTAAGTATAAAACAAATATATGAAGGAAGCCAATTAGAGATAGTATGCAGAATTATAGGAACCTTTTTATTTTCCATAGCTTGGCTTTAGATGCTATAATATGTACATATCTCTTAGTATCCTTTTATAGCATATCATGCCATGTACCTTCTTTTAACAATACTACTATAATGTTATAATAAAATAAAAACAATACATAAAATAAGTGAATTACTTCTTTAAGCCATAGTCAATTTGCTCAATGATACTGTAAGAATGATAATAGGAATTTATTTAAAATCATTGTAAATCATCATAAATGATTGCCAAACTATGCTGTAAATCAAATCAGAATTTTACAACAGGCATCAAATCAGATCTTATTTCTGACCATCTTATTTCTGAACAATTTGTTTGATCTTTTTCTTCTGAAATAAATGTCTGATCTTTTGTGTTTGGCTACAGGCCATATTCATTATAGCTTTAATTTCTGTAAACTGCTATAAGATTATAATTAATTTAACCCAAAACTTCATAAATCCTTAACAAAAGCTATTTATTTTGTTAATTCTAAAGTCACTTCCAAAGCACTATGAATCTTTTAGAGACATGACTGACTTCCTTTCAGTTTAGAGTTTACAGTTTAGAGGAATGATCTGTATTGGTTTCATAATATCTTAATCCACATAAGTTATTCAAATCAGGGATTGTTTGCGTCTCTCTGCTAGCTCACAATTAGACATCTGTAATATAATTCTGGCATACAACCATTCCAATTATTTATAAAAATGTTTTTGTACTGATCGCTTTTTATATACACTGTAGATTAATATTGTCATTTGTATAAAATGTTAAGGCTGTTTAATTTAATTGTTTAATAATAATAATAATAATAATAATAATAATTATTATTATTATTATTATTATTATTATATATATTTTTTCTTTTTTTCATGGCCATTGCTTCCATATGGGAAAAATACCATACGTTTCACATGTGATCATATAAGTGTTATGAGTAATATGTGAAAAACCCATGTGCAAGAATTTCATAAAAAAAAAATGCATGTAGACCCACTTTATAAACATGCTTTCCCCCTTTCAATTTGTGCAATAGAAGTAGTTCTGTACCTAATAAACACAGTGTCTGCACTGACAGGGTGCCAGTTCATCACTATTCCACAGTACTGTAACCACACACACTCACACATTACAGGGTATTTGAAAACACCAGTCAGCCTACTCTGCATGTCTTGGGACTGTGGTTGGAAACCGGAGCACCTGAAGGAAACACACCAAGCACAGAGGAGAACATGCAAACCCCTCTCACACAGAGTCAAGGACCCAAACCCTCGAAACTGGAGGTGCCAGGCTACAGTGCTAGCAACTATGCCACCCTGCTGCATGCAAAATAACTCTATAAGGATGTAAAAAAGTGGTAATTTTTTTTATTCCATTCATGCAGAACCTATACCTGATATTGAAAACCAAGATCTACTGAAGGCCAAGATGAACTGATCAATCAGGGATCAGATTTGACTGCTGCTTCATTGAAATAAAAACTCTTTTTCAGACAAATGTTTGATGCTTTTGTTTAAAAAAAAAAACAAGAAAAAAAAAAACAAGAAAAAAAAAAACTGTGGTCTACAGTATCTTGAACCCATAGATCAGGCTTCTTGTACAACTCTGATCGTTTTTGAATGGCCGTTCAGAACTAATTAATGGAGTGTGACCCACGTCTGACCTCGAGTTAAACATGAATGGCATGAATTAAACATAGGCATCTGTGAGTTGGCACTGCTCAAACCCTGTTAGACAAAAATGCACCGCAACCGCTGTGACCATGACTGCTATTGGGAGCTAAAAGCACAGCAAGGTGCACTGCACTTCACCCCACACCCTCCACCCTCTGTGTGCATAAATTACTACCTTCGGTGGCATTAGCACCCAACAAGTTCACCTCAGCTGACAAAAGTTAATTTGCACTAGTGATGTTTTATTCCTCCCATTACATTAAATCATCTACGTGTGCCGCGCACCATTTGTGTGTGCCAGAGCGATTCCATCTCCAACACGATACCATT
Source organism: Clarias laeviceps (assembly GCA_030014305.1). NCBI lineage: Eukaryota > Metazoa > Chordata > Actinopteri > Siluriformes > Clariidae > Clarias > Clarias laeviceps. Next base: position 27,136,947 of record JAQMYJ010000001.1, read on the forward strand.
TAAATAAGAGAAATTAAATCTCCTGCTCCTAAATTGGCCAGTATTTACTGTACCTCAACTTTGACAGAAAAAAGGACATTTAATCTTTTTCACACTGCAACAATTAAATATGAACAGAAACCTCCTATGATGAACTGCAGCCTTGTGTAATTTCTCTGTGTAAGTTCCAATGGCATATTTATGCCATTTAGTTTTTCCCGGTGGTGATTTGGTTCTTTTGTGTAGTTCATGTAGAAAAGAGAGTGGGGTCTCCTGTAAAACTAGTACTGTAATTGCAGTTAAATGACAAATTTGTTAATTGTCATTTAACAAAAAAGTCTTTTGCATTGTTACAAATGTAAATAAATGATTATTCAATTTCAAAAGCTATAATAAAGGAAATTTTAACTGCCCCTAAAAAGATAGCATAAAATAAAGAAAAATAAAAATGCACATGCATTTTAATATACATTATATTGCCAAGAGTAATCACTCACCTGCCTTCACATGCATATGAACTTAAGTAACATCCAATTCTTAATCCATAGGGTTTAATATGATGTTGGCCCACCCTGTGCAGCAATAACAACTTCAACTCTTCTGTGAAGCCTTTCCACATGTTTTAGGAGTGTGTTTATGGAAATTTGACCAAGTTTGAACATTCTTCCAGAATTCTTCCAGAACTAGTGTAAATCAACCAATGGACTGCAGTGTGGAACTTGAAGATAGATGACTCAGACAATGCCTCAGTGACGTGTCTCACTATGTTGGCCCATACAGCTGAGTCTATGGCAATCTTCAAACGACCTCAAGATGTATCTGTTTCTTCAGACTAATCACCCCCAACCCCCACCCAAAAAAAATCCTCTTCCCTACTCTTTTCTTACCTAGTAACCCAATGTTCCCAGTGTAAGTATCTATTCAATGACAGAAACTTCAAACTTTTTGTAAGTCGCTCTGGATAAGAGTGTCTGTCAAATGCCTAAATGTAAATGTAAATGTTGGAATAAGCAAAGACTTATATTATAAGAACTGGCCCTTTTTTTTACTCCTTAAAAGAGTTGGACTTTGTCTAATTTAAAAAAGCATAATGGAGTAATTTGCTAACATTAACTGGTTAGACAGTATTAATCTTTGCTAACACCAGGTTAAATTAGCATAAATCCAAGTGGCTAGCATAATTTGGGGATATATATATATATATATATATATATATATATTAGATTCACCCATCCATTAAGGAATCTCTGTAGTCTAACTACGGACTGTGGAGGCCAGTGGTGACCATTGTATTTATTCCCATAATTATGACCATGGTAGGACTTCCAGTCAACATTCACACACTACGGGAACACCAATTAACCTAATCTGCATATTCTTGGACTGTGAAAGGAAACTGGAGTACCTGGAGGAAGCCCACCAAGCACATGCAAGAGAACATGCAAACTCCACCACACAGACCCTGAGGCGGGAATCGAACTTGAACCCTGGAGGTCCAAGGCGACAACACTTTACCACTAAGCACTAAGACAGTGTGCCGGCAAATATCAGATAGTTACAAGATATTTTACTTTTGATTAATATAGTAGGAAAATTAAAGACATGAAATAGTGTTTTTAGGTAATTCTTTTCAAAAACCTTTCAGCAAACTCACACCTGAAGAAAGTGCTTAAACTACAAGCTGGGTAAAAATGGATGTAGTCTTAAAGCCTTCAGAAGCCAGTATGTCTTACAGCACTGCTTGTCTTTCACTCCAGACTTTCACGCCGCGCTTTAGACCGGTCTCGGATAAAGCCACTGAGAAATGGGGTCAGCTAACCCCAGAGCTGCAGGTTAGAACCCATATTTAGCTGTTTCTTTTCCCTTTATTACTACTGCTGTTCCAGGCCTGATCACATGGAAGTGCTGAGGAACTTATGTGTAACTGGTTTAGCCTAAAGAGAGTGTTGAAAAACTGCTCCAAAAGGGGAGATAAAGCACACAGAATAAGGCACATTATTATTTTAAGGTTAATTTGTACCACTGAACATTATCTCAGCCTTGTTTTCCCTGGTTTAATTAGATTTAGTAAAAGGAATTAGGCAACGAGAAGTACCGCAGGTTTCTGTACTGTAGATTCACAGCAATTTTAGTTCAGGCTTTTTTTCATTGTTTAAGGTTAAATGAAAATAATTCGCTTAAAACGAATATTAAACTCATATAGTAAAGTCTGTGCTCAGAGTACTGTACTTTTTTTTTTAATCAGAAGCTGTAAGCTAGCATTTTCTTAAAGATTTTTAATGCTTGTGTGTATGTATACTGTTTAGCAAATGATTCAGTTGCATTCTTTTACGTGCCATATACAGTACTGTACATTCTGTCGACTGAAGTGCTGCAATATGGATTAAAAAAATTAAGATAATACAGTGTGTAGCTGTGAAACAGCAATGTTTTGGAGATACACTTTTACGTATGTGTGGTTTCAGTAGCTTTGAAATATAGGGGGGACTTGCCTGTAATCTCTTTACAGGCATTTTAAACGAAGGAAATGTCTAAGCTGTCGGGTTTTCAGAACGAGTAAGCAGAACTCTGGTCAGTGGTAAGACTTCAATCTCATTAGGAGTTGATTAATGAAAACGACAGCAACATTATATTAAACTTAGCAGCACATTCGCAAATAGGCAGTTTTACAATCGAACCAGAGTTATGGGTGCATATGCAGACGGGTCCGTTCGAATAAGGCAATGTTCATTTGTTATCTTTAATTGTTCCTGAGGAAGCTTTTAGTCTGGGTGAAATATGATTCTATTAGAAAATGATGCTTTTCCATTTAGAGCAAACAGACATGAATGATCTCATTTGGACCTTTTTCAGAACTGGGGTGGATTATAGCGTGCGGGTTAAAGAGCCGCTCCATTTCAAAGCATCGTTTGAGGCCAGGATGTGGATGAAATCACTGTGCGAGTTCAGGTAAATCCTGAAGGACAGAGCTGTAAGGAAGCACGCGTCATTTCTCTCATATATTTTATGTTTCATTTTTTTCTATGCTTCTTATCCTATTTCAAAAATGAATAAAAGGGTTTCCACCTTTTTTACGTTTTAAGTTTTGACACTTGCCTTTTCATTTAATCCATGGGTTGTAAAAGGGGTGTTCAAGTCAAACCGGGACTGAATGAAGGCATACAACTGATTGACATTCACGGAAGATTTCAAGCACAGTATGATGATGAGACTCTTACCTGCAGTAAAACATCTGAATTATGCAAATGTTATAAAGAAGCCAGTTTGTTTGTATATGGCCATGAGATCCTGGCCATGGTTTTGCATTCACAAGAAAAATTCCTGACAGAGCGATTTGTGGTTTCTCTGGAACATTACAAAATAACTATTTATTCTGATTTCATTAGTTAATGTAAGAAAAAAAAATGTGGTAAGGGAATGATTGTTTATAGCTGTTATTACAATAGTAATAACCGGAACCAACTTTGTTGGTTAATTAACTTAATTGTTTTTTAATTAATATAAAAAGTGATTGTCTCTAATTTTTTTGTGGAATAAGATTGATAAATGCTTTATTATACACAATTATTAAAAAAAAATTTTTTCATGCTGGTAATGTTGATTCCATTGTGACTCCATTGTTATTTTGGTATAACTTATATATGCTCATTTTTAAATTCTAGCAAACCTATGGATAATCCTGGAATACGCAAGTACCATGCCGAGTGTGACATTTTAGTTTTTTTTTCATCTGTGAGAATGCTATTCTTTGATATTTGCCCTGTGCACAGTGATAAATGTCCCCCTTATACACACTTTCTCTTCAAGGCCCTGTGTCCCAGCACTGAGATTTAATGTACAATACTCCTTTAAAAGTACTGTTATGATAAGTCATATTGCATGTTACAGTACACACACATAATCACCTTCAAAGACACCTGATTCATCAACAATCATTTCTCAAATGACAGCTTCATCACTTCAGTCAGTCAGCAATCCATCACACGATTTGCCTCACACTGAGGCTGTCTCATGTTAGCAGTTCTCCATTAATGTTATCGCTTGTAAGACTCTTGACACCCAAGGAGTTAAGTAGCTTTTTGCATGGGCAACATGCGAGTAAAACATAATAAAGGTAATTTACTGCAAGGCAAATTCCATAGCTAAAGGGTTCCTATGTTAAATAGCGCAGTGACCTTTAGCGGCTGATTACATAAAGAAGGCACAATCAGATTAGAGCAGGGAGGGAAAGGTCAAGCGCATTCTCCGCCATAGCCATTTCAGTCTACCTGGAGAGGCTTCGTCTCTGAGCGGCAGCCCAAAAAGCGACTATTGGCCGTGAGCTATGAGGTAGTTAGCCTCTGTGCCCCGAAAGCTGTTTGAACAAAGGCCAGTATCTGATGTGCTCATGCTTCTTTCCAACCTTCTCTCGCTCTCTCTCTCTTTCTCTCACTCGCTCTTCCTTTCTTTATATCCTGATTAATGATACTGTACAAAAGAACACTTGACTGATCTGATTAAGAATTCATTCTTGTTTTTAAACCTACTATATGTCTTATTTTTTAGAAATTCTTGTACATCTTCGATGAGAGTATGAATGGCAGTTAAATCTAAACTCTGCGTTTGTACTTGAGACAAATGAATTGTGTTGCACTAAAACATTGTATTTGTGACCAGTACAACACAAAAGTAAGAAACTGATTAAATTACATTAGAATTACATTAGCTTTGCTGTTATTGAGAAGAGTACAAGTACAAAGCCAAAGCAAGTCCGATTAATTGTAAAGTGAAAAGAGACTAGTTTTTTCTCCTCTTGAATACATACTGTAAAATATACACTACTCTGCAAAAGTCTTCCTCATTTCTTTGTATTTTGCTTCTAAAGGGCCAGGCGTTTTGTATTTTTAATGTAATTTGAGGAATAATTCTCCAGGCTACCTGAAGGACTTTTTGGCTCTTATTTTTGGCAAGTGGTTTCAGAGGAATATTTTTTATTTGTTAAGGCACACGGTGACTTATGAATACTTCAAGAATAAAAAAAAAAACATCTAACTTAAGTCATTAACCAGTGAGAAACAGGTGCAGATGATGACAGATGATCAGACAGGTAATTAGTACACTGGTGATGCTGAATGCTGAGTGGTTGGAACAGATGAGAGGGGAAATGAGGTTGCTGCTGAGGTTGTTACATTAACAACCAATTTTTTTCTGTCTTTAGGTACTTTGTAGCCTGTTGCAGCAAAACATTTGTTTCCATTTATTTAATTTAAGCTAAATAATAAAATAAAATTAAATTAAATATGAAAAAAATAATGGTGTATCAAGACTTTTGCACAGGAGAGAAGATCAGGGGGCATCAACTAATGGGATCACTATCCAGACGTGACAACCTGTAACTGTACTTCGAAAGCATGAAATAAATACTTGAGAAAAACAAACAAACAAACAAACAAAAAAACACTGTAGCAGAACTTAATGTGGGAAAAGTTGACATGTTGCCTAAAAACAAACCAACATGGTTTCGAGAGCTGATCTTCTGTTTCAGCTGTACTGTAAATGGTTTAGCTTAAAGCAACTAATCAGACAAGACTAGTTAAATAGCTTGAGACATCTGGTTAGAATAAAGGAATGTTTTCAGAGATTTTTTTTTCATTGACCCTTTCTGAGCAATCTTTTTTTAAATTTTTTTTTATTCTAGCTTATTTTCCCAGTGTCAAATTCAGCATGAAGTGCTACAACAAAACATACCATAATAGAAAACATAACATGATTTTGTCTTTTTATATTTTTGTAAATGAATTAAAATGAATAATAAAAATTTTATTTGTGTCAAAAATTTTTTCTGAGTTTGCTTTTCTAGACATTTACGATTGGGTCTTCACAATTTTTTCATACGTACCCATAAAATCCCTATTGCACATTCATTGCATGTTGTTTGGACTTGGTTGTTTTGCGCACAAATGCTTGTCATTTAGAACATTTAGAAAGCAGTCTTTCCAGTATTAAACAATGACCAACTTTCATAGGTCTGGTCATAATCATTATGATATGATAATATTAATTAAAAGCCATTTTTAATAAAAAAAAATTAAGTTAGATTTTCTTTCAGTTTTTCCTTCCATATGTCAGTCTATATTATCGGAGAAATAATCAATGGTGATTCGGATACAAGATTTGGTTGGAGAAAATAACTACAGCTGAATTGACGGTGTAGAGAAAAATGACTGCAAGCACGGCATTAAGTTTGTTTAAAAAGCCACCTCGGCTAGAGTTTTATTGATTTGATGGAGTAATGTTTTCCGGAAAACAGCCACATACCCGGTGTAGGGTCACTAAACAAGAGGGGGGGGGGGGGTGAGGGTGCTGGTGGTGGGGGTGGAAGGCAGCTTAGAAAGAGCAGTGTTGCCAAGCGGTTGTTTTCCACTTGTTGACAGGAGAATGGATCTGGGTGGCCCTGTTATTGTTATCATAATTCTATTCTGCAAGCAGCTCTGCTGGCCCGGGAACTGATAGGACACTGTGTGTGTGTGTGTGTGTGTGTGTATGTATTTTAGCTAACTGGAGTGCAAGTTGTCTATGTGTGCATGTATCTGCGGTATGTATAAATGTGTGTATGTGTTAGTGAGTGTGTGTGGGTGGGATGCGCGGGCAGAGGAAGGCAGTTTGTCTTAGGCGCAGCTCGACGCTGGCTGGCCTGTCAGCCAGTTTTATGGCGGGCCCATTAGGAGGCTGACATGGTTAATGCTGATTGCGGCAAGCGCAGCCAGGCTCTGACAGTAACGGTGAGCTGAGTGACGCAGATGATGTTAACAAGCCGGGGGAAGCGACTGGGGCCCGTGTTTACAATGTGGGGGTGCGAAACCTGTCTGCATGATAACACCGGCCCCTACACACACACACACACACACATCTACACGTACAGACACAAACCTGGCCACAAACACCGAGAGGAGACTGCACCAGCAGATAATTAGGCACCCTGCAAACAAAAGAGCTGGGCTTCATTCCTCAGCCTCGCAGGCAGTGGGGAGCTGCACTGGCCTGTCATTGACAGGCTGAAGTGTGCACTTGGTCCCACGCCTTCCTGCAGTCCTCCAGAACGGTGGCACTTTAGCCGTGGAAGAACGCGGCTTTGGCACAGCTGCTCGGTCCAATATGATTGTGGGTTTTTTATATTTTATATATATATATATTTTTAGATATAAGAGCAATACAGAAATGTATAGGCTTTAGAAATCTTGCTGGTTTTGTCTAAAACAATTTATTATGGCGAAAGAGATGTGCCACGGGTTACACTCTGTGCGTGTGTCAAACTTCTTCCCTATTCTGTGTTGAATTGAATCAGAGGCACCGTGTACTATATACTGTATTAGATATACAGTTTTATCTAAACATACCATGGAATGCATCTGTTTCCACAGCCATCAAAAGCGGAAAAAAGCGCTCAAAAACAATTAGTGTGGGGAACTCACGTATCAAATTAAGCCGCAGGGCCATCGCATATATAAGTTCTCTTGTCAGCCCAGTGAAGTGGCAGTTAATGAGCTTCATTAATATGCTAAACAGGCCTTTTTCCCCTCATTTTGCTCTTGCTCTGTCCACTGCAAAGTGACCAGCTCTGGAATATTTCTAATTGCAAGTCAATTATGTCATTGAGCCCATTTAGAACTTCATTTGTATGCAAATTTAGGGTTGGGGGTTGAAGCAAGGTTCACCACTTCACAACAGTAAGTGTATAAATAGTACATGATCTCAGCCTGAGCATCCTGAGCTGTTATGTGCTGATGCATAGAGGCCAGTCTTTGGCTTGTCAAGTTGCTAGGACATAAAAAAATCAGTGCAAAAAAAAAAAAAAAACCAGCCTGTTTTTCCTTCAGCGGTTCTTGCTGCGAATCGGGAGCTCGTCAGCTCATGGAGTGATCATTAATTGCAGTTACTACAGTGAGGTTGTCCCAGTAAATGATTTCTCGATGCATCATCTGTCTTTGATCTCTCTCTAGTCAATAATAGGTTTAGTGGGGCATAAAACAGTCATCAATAAAAGCTGATGAAGACATAGCAGTAAGTTAAATGAACGGGCAAAGGCAGCGCCCTCAGGTGGTCAGAGCACTTTATTCTCTGCGTGTTGTGAGCGGTTGTGTAGACGTTGTGCATCTGTGTGCGGAAACACACAAACGGATGGATACAACAGTGGGGACACTCACTATACACCTCCTTGTTCATCCTGGTTTTCCTCATACCACTGCATCCCCCCCCCCCCCACACACACACACACACACACACACACAATGAGTCATATTTGCACACAGCACTTTCCTACACACATATACTGTACAATTCATAAGGGTTTGCTTGGTTGTCTGTAGAGTTTGACTTGTGCAGAGGAGGCTGGGCACTGGCAGACAGAGCTGTGCCTGCTGTCCGACAAGCCCCTTAACGATTATCAAGCTCCATTTTATTAGGGCAGACTGGAGCTGAGCACGAAAGGCAGGCTTGTAAATTAGCTGCCAGGGCTGGCGTCAATACCGGAGAAAATCCGGTGACATTGTGAAGTCTGCCACCCATCAGCACTTAATGAATGGATGAAGTTAAGACCATTTTTAGTAAATTCATTACTGTATTGGACTTGACAGGGCAGTTTAATAATTGGTTTGTCACATTTTTCCCCTTACAAATGATTAATATGCCTATTGATTAGGGCTCAGCAAGTTTGCACACTATATGGAGAAAAATGCACGCACAAGCACTAGAATACCAAAATTCAATGGATGCTCAAAGAGTGACTGACAGTCAAGAAAACCCTTCTCCCAACTTAATCAAATCCAGTAGAAACACTACAGCCAGCATAATCAGATTCTCTCTCTCAGCCACCCAGCCCGGCAGCTGAACCACTTTGTCCCAAAATGCCCTGTTTTGTCCATGCAGAAATTTGTTAAATTAGAATTGAATTCTTTTAATTATTTTATTTCACACCTGTTCTATTACCTGGATAATCATCACTAATAAACACCTGTACATTTCTATGTTTAATCAGTTGTCTTTTTACTATGTATACTAGTATACTAGTCTCACTGCTTGTTTTTGATGTAGTAGTCAGTAATCAGTCTACCAGATTCCTTCCTGGCTGTATCTCTGTGAGCCCTGTCTTCACACCTGCACTGCATCTGACAAAAGAAAATAGATACAGCCCAGAGCAATCCTTCTTCATCTACCCTAGTGGTCATGTTGGAGGATGTAATCAGCACTAACTGCAGCAAGGTCTTCAACAGCACCTGAAAACGCCACAACTCACTTCAGTGATTGAGAATCTCACTCAAGACCTGGCTGCATTTGTTCTCTGGCTCAGACAAGCCATGTCCGACATCCAGTGCTGTGTTCCCTGGGAATGGAAATGGAAAAACTCTAAACCTGAACAGTCCTCTCTGTTATTCGCGGGTCTTTGAATTGATGACGGTTCTAGAGTTATTTCTCGTTTTGTCAAACCGCACCCCACTATTGTAGCATTTTACATAGAATATTTATTGTTTCACCTGGAGGGACACAAAACAATTGATCGATTGATTCATTCATTGATTGACAATTGATTTTAATCATTTGAATCATTTACACATTTACACATTACCTGTTTTATTTTCACATTGTAATCCTAAAATTACTTTTATTTTGGCTCTCAGACTAAGACAACTGGAACAACTCATTCTACAACCATTTCATTCATCTTTCCATGCATTTTTAGAATTTTTCAGTAACATGGACAGCAACAAGGATTAATCCCTAGGTCTGTTTATTCAAAACCCACATAAACCCCTACTGTATATTTCTGATATTACACAAATTACCCCATGTGTATAAATATTCATCCATTCCTAATATTGTGATTTCAACCACAACTACCTCTGCCTGTCATTAGTTTGGATTTTATTTAACTTTACTGTAATTTTATTAATTTGATTGAAATTTATTTTCTGGTCCATGACAGTCATACAGTATTCAACATTTCACTTCTAATTTCAATTTATTTGTTTTTCCCTGATCAGGAATGGATCCAAAACCTATCCCAAGAACAATTATGCTATATTATATTTGAAAAATAAATAAATAATAAAAGTCCATTACAGCTAAAGACATTTTTTTCCCTGTATTTTCCTGGCCTTCCCTGTTGGCTCTCCATTTATAAGCCAGTACTTCTAAAGAATCAGATATGTGAGCAATAGCAACATGGCTGCCACCATGTTCCAAAAGATGAGAAGGTGAAAAACCACTTTCTTTTCTCAGATAAGCCCAGCCAGCAGCTTAGAGGTGCGCACGATGGAACCTTTTGGACAGGGGTTTATCCATCAATCCTCCCTACCATTTGTAATAATTTCTGTAGAAAAGAATGATTTATTATGCAATATCATTATCCAAATGCCCTTGGGATCTACCAAACTGAGAGAATAACCGTGTTCTTGAGATCCACCACAACTCTGATCTGGGTAAAGCCATTGATATGACTAAAATGGCCATTTCTTTTAACATTTGTATCTTTTCAAAATTGGGCATCCTGAATCATAAATATTTCCACTCAGGGTGTTCTTGCTACAGTACCAGCTGTTAAAGCTATGATTACTGATATACTGTAATACCTCAGTTTACTCCAGCTCTAATCACACTAATCATTGGCATGTGTCATTTGATATGGAAGTGAACTGGAAATTGGTGTTTGTCTTCACACTAGAAGGGGAAAATTTTTTTTTTACATAGATTTCCTTAGGATCCGGTATCAACATCCTGTTTGACACTGATCATGGCCTCATCTCACAATGAACTGAGACTATTGTCTTGCAATGATGATTTTATCTCAAGCCAATTTGATGTTATTAAGCATTAAGCATCTTTCAAAGCAAAATCTACATCAAATACAACGCATCAATCCCTGTTTTACTATCTAAAAGTTGGTCCAGTGGTACAGAAGGTAATCTTTACCTTCTGCTTCCACATTTCTTTACTTGAACCTGTGGTTTGTTGCTTGCAGTCCATGTCGTGGATCTCTTAGCCAAATAATTAATGCTTTTTATATACTTGTGTCAAGGTAAAGATTGGCCCCAGTTTCTCCACTTATGTTAAATGTTTGGCTGTTAGCAGAGATCCTGTTGAATACATCTAGGAAATGATGCAATCGAGGTAATTCTGCCAGAGACACATCCTCCGCATAAGACTACCATGTGACTGTGACTTATTATTGACATTATTATCCCAGTCTTAGTGTCCCTAGGAGTAGTTGAATGCCTTATCGCGTAGCGGTAAGTGTAAGTGATTTTTTTTTTCTCACTGTCATTTCCAATATTCATTCCGGTATACATCGTGAGGATGAATACATTTGCCTCTTGAGAACACTAATAGGCCTTGCATATGTTGTTGATCATTTTTGATAACATGTGTAGCCTCAGGTTTACATCTTGCACAACAAATGAACGGATAGATATGTCTGCAAATACGCCTCTGGGAGAACCACATTGATATTTTATTTAAAGGAATTGCGAAGGAGACTGTAGAATAACGGCAAAGATTGTAACCCTCATCTGTTACAGGCTTTATTATTGATTTGTATCGAACCATCAGCGTGTCTGTTCATGGCTTTGAAAGATTAGCCTATTCTTTGAATCCCGCAAACTGATACCGACAATGTAGATATTGAAGCAGCAGGTACAATCATTTCAGATTGAGATACCATTTTTTCCCATTGGTTTGTTTTTTTTTTCTTTCCGGGAAATAATCTGTCTGGGAAAAAAAATGTATCTAATTCAGAGAGAGTGTCTCTTGAAGCAGCATCCTGGCCTGTGATAAAGTGCTCCGCTCAATTTCCCTACGGCCGAGATTAAGAAAACCCAGCGCTGGCTGCCACAATGGGGGCATTACCATATGAATATGGCTGTTGAATCGCGGTCTCTTTAGCCCATCAATCTCGTCTCAGTCTCGTAAAGGGAGCCAGATAACCTCCAGGAGATCCCCTCTTAACCTCAATTCTGTCGGCTGGATTAAGAAATACCCGTGAGCCGAGTGTTTGAGCTGCGTCGTGGCTGCGCCATTATTCTTCCCCGAAACGAGTTATAATACAATTAATCTTGTCCAGGAGGAAAAATATGGCACCTAAGTGAATTTTACATGAAGATCCTCCCACTACTTATTGCTAACGCCCCCCCCTCACAGTCCTCCCCTGCCAGCCCATTTCTGGATGTGAAGTAATGGCATTCTGACAGAGACAATGGCTGAATGGCTCTCTTTATATGAACCTTTATACTCAGTGTAGTACACTTGTATAAGGCACTGGGTGTTATTTTGGAATGTGCCTCCACTTCCAATGCAGTTCCCAGAGCACTACCGGAAGTGTAACATGAAGCATGGTGTTTTTTTGCATTGCTGTGTGCAAAACTAAAGTTTCTTAAAAGAAATATGATTGATAATAACGTGACAGGAATGATATTTAAGATTTTGAGTGAGATAGTATTTTATTGTTTTGAGAGCTTTTGGCTTTTCTTTACTTTATGCTGTAACAAAATCAGCGTTATACTGTACTGTTGTAAAGGATTTTTACAAAGGTTTTTACTACTATAAAGGTGTTGTAAGGCTATTTCGTATTATTGAATTTGGTTTTTGGATATACATTTAGCAGGGTTACGATCTTCATTGTGAGTCCATCAGGGGTCGTGGTTTATCCCGCCAGAGTTTACCATAAAAAAAAAAAAAGTCAGAAAATTGCTCTTTCTCATTTCGCACACATTGTGACCTGCACCATTGTATCCTGGTGTTGTTAAACTACTAGATGCATAAACTGAGGTGTAGCTCACTCAGGATCAGAGAGAGACAGAGTTGTCACTTCATTTGGCCAAAATTTTATGTAAAAAGACATAAAAAAATAGAAGACATATTCATTCATTCATTCATTCATTCAATACTGGGTTTGAGGCATTAAAGTCATTTATATTATACTTTTTTAAAATGATGATATATTATGTGTTTAGCATATTACATACTGTATTTAACAGTTTTTCTAATACAAATCAGTAAATATCCTGCCAGTCTAGGGCCTGGAACATGTCAGTACTATAAGATCGAATTCTGCACTCAATTATAGACTAAGGTGCTATGATTTATTTAAATAAGACTATTTAATATACTTATCGCCCATGCATTCGACATTTGCTATAAAGGTATATGGGACAGTATATGTGTAAGGGGAAGCCATAAACCATGGCCTGATCCTTGGGGCTAAAAGAGCAGGGGCTGGCTGCCTGTGGAGAAGGGGGGGAAAGCGCAGGTGAAATTGATTCCTGGTGTCTATATTTCATGTTGAAAATTGGCTCGTACATCCAGTGGTTTGATCTATGGGGGCCGTCGTCTTAAGAAAAAACCTTAGTAAATGTGTAATTTCTCCCTTGATGGAACACAGACGAAAGCCGATCCTTCTTATTCTTCAGTGCCTCTCTCTCTCTCTCTCTCTCTCTCTCTCTCTCTTTTTCTCTCTCTTTCTCTCTCTCTGTTCCTTTCTATCCCTTGAAGACAGCCCTGGTCCTACAGGATTTCATCTCCTTCTCTCTCTTCCTTTCTCCCCCTCCTTTGCTCTCCTCCTTTTCATGCTTCTTGATGTCTCCATTTCATTATAGCCCCTCCATTTATCAACTCTTTTCGGGTAAAGAGTGAGTCTCCCCGATGCGTCCTGTCCTTTTTTTTTTTTTGGTGAGGCGACTGTGATTGTGGGTCTCTTCACTATGGTAGAAGGTCATATCTATGGGGATGACATAGGAGGCACTCACTGATGGAGCTGTGTAATATTCTATACAGAAACCCTGCATGTTTGCGGCTGGAGAAGTAGCTGCAAGCAGATGGGCTGCCCCACGTGCACGCTGAATGACAGGAATAAAGATGGAGTAGCGAAGGTATATATGAGAAAAGAGTCCAAATAAATGAGGCGGACAGGGAAGCAATGCACAGTCACTGATGTGCAAATGATAAAGAAGGCCCATGCATCTATCTGTGGTTTGGAGAGTGTGTGTGAGAGAGAGAGAGAGTGAGAGAGAGAGGGATGAGTTCAAGGGAAATATGGGTGAGTGCATTATAATCAAGGCACTGGCAATGATAATAATAATAATGTGAAATTAGTTCTCTCTATCAGTGAGTGAGTGGGTAGGCCTTTTAATCATGGTCTAAAAGGTGCGAATGCTCTTTATCATCATTGAACTGTGTCCAGGGCTAATTGTGGCCATATTTCACTGTCCGCAAGCCTGGGGTGGCCAACGATCTGGCCTGCTCGAGCGCCAGAGTGATTGAACGCAGATAAAGTCGCGGTCACAGCAGGGCTCAGCTGTGAGCCGGCCTTAAAGACATACACTAAGTGAAACAGAGGGTCTCCTCGCCTCCTCTCATTCTTCCCTTTATTTCTTCTTGTCGCTTTTCACTTCTCTTCTTCCCTTAATATATATTAACAGCAATAGATTTACCTGTACTTGCTAAATATCATTGTTAGAAAGGTTAGTTCTTACTATGAAGGAACAAAAACTAATTAAGATGCATGTATGATAATTTGGCTGTTGTGGTATATTAAAATCTCCTACAGCTTCTAAGCATCATGCTTTCATAGCTGATAAGGGAAAATCATACCAAATGTCATGTTTCTCAAAAACTCTGCATAATTTCAATTCATATTCTTTCATCGTAAAAATATCTTATTATTATTATTATTATTATTATTATTATTATTATTATTATATTAAACACCGTAAAAAAATACACTAACAATAAACAGTAGAAGTGACTGTAATTAAAGCTTTCATCATCAGTGGGTAATTTGCAAGGTTGTTTCGGTTAACTAATTAACTAAAAAAAAAAAAAAACTTGTGTTAAAATGATGTGAGAGAAGGGGAAAATAATGGAGATTAACAGACTGTAACATTCTTGAAAGTCATGACAGATTTCTGTTCATGTCAAACCCACAAAGTGTGCCTGTCCTTCAAGCGCCCACTTTTCCTTTTTCTCCCTCTTTCCTTTTCTTTCAGCAATAAGCTCCGTTGCTTTCCTTGACTCCCTCTCACCTTGACAGAGGATGTAAGTCACCTACAGGGAAGAAACTTTTAATCAAAGTTAAAGCTTCACGGCAGACTGCGGCATGGAGAGAGGAGGAAGAGAAGGAGGAGGAGGAGGAGGAGGAGGAGAAGGAGAAAACGAGACTCACTAAGCCCCTGCCTCACATGAACCTCAACACGGGCTTTAGTGTTTTTTCACATTGAATATGAGCCTCGGGAATTTATAGATGGTGGTTTAATACATAAGTAGTTTGTTTAGTTATAAATGTAATACTTTGTACAGCATTCTCAGTTACATGCATTGACTTAGTTTTAAATGGAGAAGGCTTTAACAGTTGTCGTAATAAAACATTACATCATATAGGCATCTATCTATCTATCTATCTATCTATCTATCTATCTATCTATCTATCTATCTGACTGTCAGTCTATTTTAGTTTTCT
>JAQMYJ010000001.1:27163047-27203584 GCA_030014305.1 Clarias laeviceps
TATAGGAAAGTTTATTATTATTATTATTATTATTATTTATAAAAACCTATATCGCAAAACCTGATTCTACCATTTTTTCCCTATTAGCTTTATAATGAATGTACTATATCATGGGACATGACCTTTATTTTGCCATAAATCTATATAGTCCATACAATCAGACATAAAGAGATGTTTATATTGAGTGGTTCCATCACATTTAGGTTATCTGGCTTATTAAATAAGTAATTTGTTTGCTAATGCAAACATATATGTCAACTTAACTTGGCAAATTCCACTGGCTTTACCCATACAGTACATATTTATCCGGTGTAGTTTCATTTAGTTTGGTGGAATATTTAGAGTTAGAAAAACACCCGAGCATAATGTGACTTTTTTTTTGAGTAACTGTCAGGAATGCCTGTCCTGCACGGATACTCCAGGCAGAACACAGGCAGGATGTCAACAACATGCTGTTGCAGGAAACACGGATATAGACACCCCCTCACACACACATGCACAAAAGAGCTCCTATTCCACTGTTTGACAGTAGAAATTGTTTGTACGCATCAAGAGTATATGAAACATCTGTGCATAAAAGAATGCTAACCATGTAAATAGTTTAAATGAGGCTCCAATGTGAGACTCTAATACATGCTACGATTATAATGCTTTCTCCTTGCTTACAGTACAATCCTTCCCATAATGATAATGCTAATTATAAGAAAACTCATATAGAAACTAAGAGGCGCACATACTGTATCATGTCCACATGGGCTCTTTAGAGGCATGCTGTAACGCCGAGGGTGTGTGTTTACACAATGCCCCTGTTAGACCACTCTCGTCCTAATTACTGCTGTATTTTTCGCCCAGCAATGCCCACACTCTCAGCCAATTAGTGTGCTTTACGTGCTAATAAAATTATGGAAATGGAAGACCCTTATTCAAGCAGGTCTGCATTACCATATTTTGAAATGTTTGACTTAATTATTACCAGGGACAAGAGAGAGAGAGCGAGAGAGAGAAAAGACTTTTAAAACAGCCTCATAAAGTTGATATTAAGAGGCCAGGGATGGACCTAATGATGTGTTTGGAAATTAAGGCGATCAAACATTTAATGCAAGCTCCTCCTGTAGGCAAAAAGCCTCTAAATGAGTCAATTAGACAGGCATTATTCTCAGTGCCAGGACACAAGTGGAGTCTGATATGCATAAAGTGTTTATCAAGACAGACGTCTACTTAAAAAAAAGGGGGCTGCATGTAAAATTACAAAGCCTGTTAAATAGGCCTACGAAGATGGACCATTGTGGTATGTGTGTGTATGTGTGTGTGTGTGCTTGGGAAAGGGCTTTTCTTTTTCTTTCTCTCTCTTTTTTTAAAGGGGTGGGGGTGAAAGGGTGCTCAATCACGAAGTAATTCACTATGATCTGCATAATGGTGTATCATCAATTAGAATAACCCGATTAACATGCAAAATTCTTAAATTTGCCTAAAATAAATGCAGCCGCATATATTAGGAAGGCGGGCGCCAAGTGAGAAGAATTACAGGCAGACGAAGGACATGCCGAAATTGCAACGATGCCTCTCGCTTTAGCTGTGTTCGCTGCTCTTCTATCACCAGGAATTAGGTGCAGGATTTACATTTGCTGTACAAGGTGTAGCCTGCAGAGACGGACACGCCGATAGCCCGCAGTTCTCCAGCTTTAATTGAACTAGCAGGGGGGAGAAAAAATCAACACTATGATGAAGTCATCACAGGCTGCATTTGCATTCATTAACACAGCGCCTCTTTTTGTCTCTCATGTCTTTATTTCAGCTGCCTGTCCGAGCAGTGGCAGCACACCTTTAAAGCCCATCTCCTCCCTTCTCCTCTCCTCACTTCTCTCCTCTCCATTTCTCAACTCCTCTGGAAGTGTACGAGAGTGAGAGCCAGGCAAAGGGAAGACAGATGGGTAAGACTGCAGGACTGCCACAGACCAAGACAGTGCAGACAATCCAGTAAATATACTGTAATAATATAGTCCATTGAATATTAGCATATTTAATACTTTAAATAAAGTCCCAATTTAAATACTGTTGTTTTATGAGTACGGTGTTGATGTTGCCGAGTACAACTGATGACCCCCCCCCTAATTTAAAATAATAAAATATAGCTAATTTTGTATTTAAAGAAATTATTTACATATAGTTTCATAAGTATTAAATTCACATCCTACTGTAGGATCTATCGGAGGTTCGAATCTCTCCACTGCCAAGTCATTAAAGTTGGGACCTCTGGCAAGACCCTTAACCCTACACCCCATACGATTCATCCACTGCATTCAATGCTGGTCCCAAGCCTGGTTAGGAAATAAGAGGGTTGTGACAAGAACTGCTTCTGGCTAAAACATAACATTATACATTTTTATTAAGAATGCTGACAAAAATGAAGCAGTAGTAGTATGTCGTTGTGAAATAGACACAAAACAAATAGTAGTGTGGAATAACTTACACTTAATACCTGTGTAAAGCCAGGGAACAATGTGATGGAACCAATAATGGTGATCAGTGATTATTCATTAGGAACAATGATGATAAGTCACTGGGAACAACATTGTTCAGTGATTTGTCATTAGACGCAATTGTGTTCAGTGATTGGTTATTAGGAACAGTGGTGATTAGAGATTGGTGTTGGGTACAATTAGTACTGTATCAGTTCTTTGTCATAGAATTCAATGGTGAGTAGTGACTGCTGCTGGTGTAACAGTGATCAGTGACTGGTCATCAGGAGCAGGGGTGCTCATTGGAAATGGTGGTGATCACTGGTTGATGTTGGTGACAAGTATGATCAGTGATTAACAATCATGAGTAGTTGGTCACTGGGAACCATAATTGTCAGTGATTGGTCACTGGATACAATAATGATTAGTGATTGGTGTAGGGTTCAATTGGGATCAATGGTAATCAGTGATCGGTGATTAGCAATTGGTGCTGGGTACAGTTGGCATCCGTTATTTCCCATCGGTGATCAGTGTTTGGTCATTGAGTACAATGTGTGGCAAGGGATTGCTGTTGGTATAACAGTGATCAGCGATTGTTCATCGAAAAAATGGTGGTGATCACTGATTGGTTTTGGCTACAGGTATGATCACCGACTGATCCTTTGGAACAATGGTGATTGGTCATTGGATACAATGGTGATCAGTGATCAGTCAATGGATACAATGACGGTCAGTAATGAGAACAATGGTGATCAGTGATTCATTGTTGGACCAGGAAATATTCACTGGGAATAATGATGGCCAGTAATTGGTAATTAGAACCTTTGATGTGTTATAGATAAGTGCTGTATAAATATAATTAAAAATGATTACAGCACAATATTTTGCTCATTAATTAATTTTTAAAAATGGGACATCTTTGGCTGCACTGCTATAGAAAAATAATATATTTGGGTATTAAGAGAAACTTTGCTTGATAACGTTGGTTGTAACAGCATATAACATGTTTTATTCCTTACACACCCAAAAGCATAGGAGAAATAGTCGCAGCATCCCACAATTTATTTCAGTAGGGAATGTCCAAATGATGAACCCTATCACAATGAGTTCCAGCCACAATTATGATAGCTGGTTCTTTTCCTTGCTCTAACAACCCTGATTAAACTAAACAGCTAATTAAAAGGCTGTGTTAATTGATGCTGATGTGGGTGTAGAGCATGGAAAAATAAAAATGTGCTAGGCAGGGGATCTCCAGCTCCAGGCGTGGGAACCACTGATCTTGAAGAAGTTACAGAAGTGACTAGTGAATAGGGTATGCTTTCAGTCATACTGTATTCAGTTGGAATAATGGCAAGGTGTTTGTGCTGATGTTTATGCACTGGAATTTGAACAACTTGTGTATAGTATCAAAAGTATTCATTTTAAGCTCATATGGATTTTCCTACCTGTGCTACATAGTGCTCATAATTCTAATAAAGCAGTAAGTCATATTGCCTCTGGTACATGGAATATGTTTATATTTCATACATCTTGGTAGGGTATATGATTCACATCCATATGGTGGAAAGGGTCTAGCAGGGGGCTGCTGGCCCATAGCTCTTCATCAAACCTGGCCCGTCACTGCTCCCACAGACAATTACAGCCCTCTGATTGCTATCAGACAGGGAGGGGATTTTTACAAATTAGGGGATAAATAGAATTTTCCACATGCCTAATGGCAGGGGCCGGGGAGTGGTAATGAAAAACTATACATCACAATCAGGCAGACAATCCTATTCATGGCGATGCATTATGCTCACTCTTCATAATAACGGCACGGTGACAGAGTGAGCATGCGACACGGGGGACGGATAGGATGAGGCCAGGCCAGGACACTCCAGCCCCATGATCCCTTATTTCCTTATGGAGATGCCACCTCTCTCCCATTATGTTAGTTATGGTGATATTTCAGCATAATCCAAGGATGATATATCATTTTCTGGCATGTGTAGCATAGTCTATAATTTATAGAAGGAAAAAAAATAACCTACCCATGGTTTGCCTGGTCAGGCTCCACAACAGTTCTTTTATTGATCATGCATGATGCACTTAATATCTACAGACCATAGTGGAGCATTAAGCGCATCTCACACCACACCAAGTCAAATCAAATATTCATGAGTATATTACAACTTTGATAATTCAGTTTGAAAGTAGGAATGCTGAAAGGATGGTTAACAGTTCCGGATATGGTCCTTAAGCATGATCAGACAATAAATTAATGCAAATAAATAAATGAAACAATCCTCATTTTCATTAGACAAAGCAACTTGGGCTGGCTGAACATGTGTAGCAAATAGCAAGTGAAAACACACACACACACACACACACACACACACACACACTTTCATTTACCTCCACAATCATGCTTGCAAGAAGCAATTTTCTAGTGATTTAAACCCACGGCGGGTTTGGACATTCCTCATCTCAACACTAGTCACCGACAGCTCGAAACCAACACACTGCCCCGATCCTGCAATTACATGACTGAATCCCACAATGTAAACAAACCTCAGCTAGACTGGGAAAACAGGGAGCAAGCAGCCAGTGAAGCTAACAGAATCTCAAGCCCACTTTCCTCCATCCTATACTGATCAAATAATAAACAATAAATACAGGGATTTTTTTCCAAATAAAAAACTATGACATGCACCTATCAGCATTAATTAATTGTAGTAGTATCAGTAGTCCAGCGTAACTGGTTCTCTACCTGCCCATGTGGTTTTTTCTGGATTCTACAGTTTCCTCCAGGTCTCTCTCAAACATTATGGAAATGTGCTGCAAATGCAAAAACACATTCAAAAGTCAAAGCCCATGAAAAAAAAACTGCAAAACTATAAACTTATAAAGTCCATCACTCCCTCTTACCGTCCCGGAGCACTTCTGATGTAGCAACTCTCATTTGCAGAATTTCTCTTTTTGCATGTGCTTAGGATTTTGGATGTGTTTTTTTCGAATTGCAGCACTTGACTTTTTGCATGTGTTTTAATTTTCATATGCTTTGTTCTATTCGCAGCATGTTTCCATAATTTTTCGTGTGTTCACTTTTCTACATGCTTAGTCCTGAGAGGCCAACGTATCTCACCAACCAAAAACTCCTGCACGTAAACTGGGGCCTCAAAATTGCTCCTAATTGTGAACAAGGATGTTGCCTTGTGCTGGGACAGCCTTCAGATCAATTGTCACTGTGGACCTGACGATAAATATCCCATGATAAAATGTTTACTAAAAGTAAAAATATATTGACTTATATATTATAAGTATTTATATATTGACAACTGACTTACTAAAACAGAACAAAAAAATATGTGTAAAGCATTGCTCTATAAATAATAATAATATACAGTATAGATGTTTAGGAGTCTAATCACAGTATTTCTTCTGGAAGTAGATTGCACTATATTAACAAGATTCAGGGTCAGCTGTAATTGAAACTGCCAGTAAAGCAGTGGTAGCTACAGGATGTATAATAAACATTAAAAGCAGAAAAAGATACAGAAAAAAAAACACCTGTCAATATTGTGCCTTCATTTTACTGTTCACTCAGGTATTCACATTTAAATATAATTATTAGCAATATCTAACGTCGGCCTTAAAAACACATCTCTTAAGACTCTTATTTATGTAAGACATACAGTACTGCATATGAGCAGCGTTCAAGTCAAACCGGGACTTTTACTATTGCACTTATCCCATTGTTTCACTAGTGCCTGGATACCATCAAGGTAGAAAATTTTCTCAGTATGCCCGGGCCATGATCGGACTGCCAGCTTCATATCTGAAACGCTGGCCTCCAAGGAAATCCTTTAATGGCTCAGCCATGGAACTGGCTTAGAGTGAGGTCAGGACAGAGCAGGGGATGTGGCGGATAACTCCCAGCTGAGTTCGTGGAATGTTCAAGTGGTGTTTGTGAATGATTATGTGTACAGTTCCCACAGACAGAGGCATCTCTTCCACCTGTTGATGACATGTTATCTGTTGGGCATTGCACTCGCTGGAACGACTGCAGTGGGCTAAACGTCACCTCGGCCAGGATCATCATTTTCTGACATCCTTTTTTAAAATGTTTGCACCATTCAAATGTTTTATTGGGGCTAATAGTCTCATCACCATCCTGAGTTTGGTGTCTTCTGTAAATATCACCTTTAACAAAGATTTCATGACAAATCCTGGTTTGACTAGTTATATATTTAATGTAATATCAGGAATATTAGGAAGTACAGGAAGTAATGTACAGCAAATGATGGATTTCACTCTGTTTGTCCTGATAAATTAATTTAGCAGTAAATACAACACTTCAACAATACTATGGCATCATATCTGTTATGAATGAGCTGTTAGGAAGCATAAACAAAATCGGATCACTTACACTGTATATACAGTATATAATGAATGTACAGTACATTTAGTATTCATTAAGAAATTCATTCATTTTTCTGTAATGGACGTGAGGTTAAGTTGGGTTTATTTTCTTGCTGATGCAATCACAGTGCAGTGTGTTAGTTTTTGTGCACTATTGCTCAGCTTTGGTCAGTAAATGCGCTGTATTGATGTGGGTGGAACAACGAAAAAGGTGTTGTCACATTCAAAATTCACCATCGCAGTGGCATTTTTAATGCTTTTTTGCTTCATGACGAAATATAAGTTGTTTCTGTGAAATAACTTAGTGTTTGGTATTTAACCCCATGTTTTATCTCATTGTGGATTTGAAATAAAATCACACAGGTTTGTTTCTGAGTCTTTACTTAATGAACAATTATGACCCAAAATCTAGTGGCAGAGAAGATCAATAAATAAATCAATAAATGTACTTGCTGTAAATTTTTGGCAGCGAGCAGGTTATTTCTACCATTAATAATCTGTATTCAATCTATAAATGAACTCATACAGCATTACGGAAATGTCACAACATAAGCTTGGATTAAAGAGAAAACGACATTATTAAACATCTTTTTATTTGCATGGCTCTGGTCATGGTAATGTCAAAGAAAGACATATTTCGCGCTATATTTCTGTTCATGAAAATGAAGCTCTTTTATCTCTTTTATTTAAGTATGATTATTGTTTGTGTGATCTGTCGCCTCTGTGTCTTCCATGCAGTGTATTCGCTAACAAGCATTCATAACGAGGCAATATGGCTTGCTAAGAGATTGACACACACACATAGTAGACGGAGAGAGACAGAGAGAGAGAGAGGGAGAAATGGGAATAGTGTGCATTGTGGGGATTGTGGTGTCCAATCTGTGATTAAAGCAATAACCTGCTGGGTTAAAGATGCCAGCGCTAAGTGTGTGTGTGTTTGCGAGTATGTGAGTATGTGGGACTTTCATTAAGAGCGCTGTGGACTGCATGGCTAAACAGCACATCTCTATAATCACTCTGACTATAGATAAAAACACAGCAGTGCGCAGCGTCTTCCCCAAGGACACATAAGAGAACTTCTAGCACCAGCACTGTTTCCTCTTCAATGAGTCCCCATACACTCCTAACACTCTCTCCTACCACACACACACACACACACACACACACTCATGCACATATGCACTTACTGTATACACACATATTCTATTGCTTACACTCTTTTTACTCTTCCTCTTCTTTTTTTTTCCTTTCTCTGTCCCACACCCACACACACACACTCCCATGAGTGTGTGTATCACAGGCTCATTAGTCCCGTTGTACTTGGATTAACAGCAGCAGTGACATTTGGTGGTATGGAAGGAGCAAGTCCATAAAAACAAGCAAACCAAAGTGTATATGTGTGTGTGTGTGTGTATGTGTGTGTGAAGGGGGTGGGGGGTGGTCTCTCTAACACCCCTTCTGCCTACGGGTTCTCCCACCTTTCATTCTGTCTCATTAAATATGTATATCTCATCTCCTCGCGCATCTCAGCTTGATTTGCATGTAGTAAATTCTTGCCACACGGTGACAGTCCTGAGGAATGTGTGTGAGGGATCTGCCTGCCTGCTAATGTGCACAAAACAGGACAACATAGAGAGGGGGGGTAAAAGAAAAAGCTCCAGGTAAACACTAAAACCCGTGAAGATTGAGTCTGGTAGGAGAAGGTCAAAGTGACAAGACTTGACCTCGAAGGCAAGCAGTACTATACCTTCCAGCCAGAGGAATGGAAAATATAGTCTAAAAGTTGTTTTATTAAGAATTCAGAAACCACTTGTAAGTGGCACAATTGCTTAGTGGTTAGCACTGTCGCCTTGCAGAGACCCTCCAGGATCCGGGTTCGATTCCCACCTCGGGAATGTGCAGGGAGTTTGAATGGGGTTTGGTGGGTTTCCTCGCACAGGCTTGCAGACGTGCAGATTACACTAGTTGCTGTTCCCAAACTGCCTGGAGTGTGTGAATGAGCAGGAATGTGTGTGTGCCCTGTGATGGATTGGCACCCTGTTCAGTGTGTACCCCACCTCGTACCCTAAGTCTCCTGGAATAGGCTTCCCCTGCAACCCTGTAGGTTATGAGTACGTGTGTGAGTTATCACTGGTATGGAAAACAATCTTGTTTTCTAAATTCATGTTAATTTTCTGTGATCCGGTGCAAACCATTAAGACACACTGGTCTTCCTTATGGTGGATTCAATCCTATGATTCTGCTTTGTCGTAGATCTTTGTCACTTGTTCATCTCTATCTTTGTTTGTTGTAACTTTTATCTTGGTGAAAATGGACATCATGTACATGAGACAGGAATACAGCCTGAATCAAACCTCAGGTCTTCTTAGTACTAGTTCAAAACTAGTTGTTAGGCAAAGTGCAGTGTAAAGAACTGAGTTATAGAATGCTGTTAAATTGCTGGCTGGGATACACAGCATGGGTGAGTTCCAGTAAAGGGTGCATGTAACCCCCATAATTGAGCATCTACAGCCTGTGATGCTTCATGGCAAAGAGCACAAAGTGTCTGTCAGCCAGCTCCACTTGTCTGCCTTTGTTCACCAGACCCAAAGATCAATCACTTTATATCAAGTTTAAAAGAAGTGTAGGGAGGTGAGTGCTAAGATGTGCACACACACGCACACACACACACTGACCTAGTCACACATACACATACACCAAGGTGACAAGCAGCTGGGGCGAAGCTCCGATCGATGGCAGACAAGGGAATCGGCAACAAGGAGAGGTAAAAAAAAACAATCACATATCAGATTGAAACTGACTTCTCCTTGTATCTTTAGGGCCCGGCTACAATAGATTGGACAGGAAATCCAATGGCAAGCAGAGGATGAAAAAGTGAAAAAAAAAAAAAATGAAAGGAGAAAAAAAAAAAACCCTGATTGCTAATACGCTTCAGCCGGAGCCATTTTAATCTGTGACAGTGCAGGGATCTGGTGAAAACCATTATCACGTACTCAGTGTCTATGATAAGAGGCCTCTAATCTGTTTGCTGGAGGTATTGAACAAATGCATTTGAGGAGCCAAGAGGCACAGAGGTGAGGGTGGGAGAGGGTGCGTGTGTGTATGTGTGTTTGTGGTGGTCTGATGAGAATTGGAAGAATTGGTCCAAAAAAATGGCATGCTTGGGCATTTCCTAGAGAGAAAGAGTGAGTAGGGAATAAAAGACTAGCACTTATAAATGAAAGAAGAAAAACCTCTCTCTATCAGACTCTCTTTAAATATAGCTTCATGAGTTAGAGCAGGGCGGCAAGGTGGTGTAGTGGTGTAGTGGTTAGCACTGTCACCTTGCACCTCCAGGGTCTGGTTTCGATTCCCGGCCAGGCTCGATTCATGTCTCTGTGTGCATGGAGTTTGCATGTTCTCCGGTTTTTGTCCCACAGTCCAAAGATATGCTAATTAGGCTAATTGGCATTCCCAAATTGCCCGTAGTGAGTGTACGTTGTCCAGGGTGTCCCCCGCCTCATGCCCTAAGCTTCCTGGGATAGGCTCCAGGCTCCCGGCGACCCTGAAAACATGATAAAGTGGTATAGATGATGAGTGAGTGAGGTAGAGCAGGGGTTCACAACTTCATTTAAAAACACACTGGCACTGGGTGAAAATGTTGACGTGTGTAGTGGGAGAAGAAGAGATGGGAGAATGTGTATAAAGTGCATAGAGATATATGAAATACCTAAAGTAAGCTACATTACCTGCAGGTAAAGTAAAACTGTTTCAACCTTAAAATGAGAAAACAATATCCATATCCAGCAGACGGCGTTTCTTTAAAAACTTTCTTTATACTGTATATAAGTTGCCTATAATTAAGATCCTTTTACTTACTAAGACACTATTATTTGCACCGTGTCTGTCTTCGCTCTCATTCTCATACTGTTTCTGTACCAAAGGAAGAAATGCAATGCAAGTGCATCCATCTTAAACAAACCAGCACCATACAGAGGAACACCTGGTCCACCTAGTGATGTAGTGTGCTGTTTTAAGAGATCCTGGTTCCCCCAAAGCATCACAGCATGAGGGCTTTTGGTAAAAGCATCACACTGAAGACTCTCTATATAGTTAAACTGATCTTTATTCTATAATGCTTTTGGGAATCTGTGCTTGACATCTCCAGTTTGTTTTGTCTTCCCATGTGTGTGTGTGTGTGTGTGTGTGTGTGTGAGAGAGAGAGAGAGAGAGTTGTAAAGGGCCTAGCTAGACTCTTTCTGCTTCTGGCCACAACCACAACCAGCTTTTGACCTATAACCCTGAGCATGGGGCACAGGATCAAGCCATTACAACAAGATTTATCCTCACACTCCCTCCCCAACACACACACACACACATACACACAGCCCAGTCCATTTCACCTTACACACCCTGGTCAAACAGCCCCCTCATGCCACCCTCGCTTTACCGACTCCCCCCCCCTTCTTTCCAATTGACCATCCTATTTGTCAGTGGCAGAATTCTCACAGCCCCTGGCTACTAGTTAACCTGCACTCAGAGACCCTTCTGTGAAATGCTAAGGATTGTGGAACTGTAAAAGAGGGCCGACGTGATGTGCAATATGTCAAACAGAAGGACATTTTCACTCTCTCTTTCTCTCGGCGCACTGCTGGTGCACAGCTGAGGCCCAAGGGCATCATCCACCTCTGCTCGCTAACCCTTGTATAAGTTTCCAATTCCAGCCGGCCGCAGGATTATGATGCTTTTTTTATTATTTATTTTATTTTATCGTCGAATTATTGCAATGCTGATAAGATGGAGATGATGAGGTCCTGGTGTGTTGGACCTTGACCTCTCTTCTGGTAATGGAGAGTCTCAGACACAAAGGAAGACACATGGATACACACACACAGCTGCTTAGGTGTAACTGAAAATGGTATATATATCTAATATATACATGCTAATTACAACTCATATATGAAAGTATGAAAGAAGTCTTCCAATTCTCATAGACACACACATACGTCCTATACACCCCTAGGGTGAGCACTAGTGCTCATAGACATGGAGATTGGTTTATAGTTAAATGTCAGTGGGGGTGAAAGAATAGCCCAGGGCAGGTGTTCTCTCTTCTGCCTGTCACACTCACTAGTGCACCGTCAAAACGGGGCTGGGGTCGGTATGAGGGGTCTAATAAGTCTCGTTTGTGTGTGTGTGTGTGTCTCACTGATATCAACTAGGGATATGACCTCTTCCTGTACTGCTTCACACCATCTCTGTGTCACACTTCTCATCTTAGAGAGTGAGAGTTAAACGGTGATCCATCAAGCGCTGGAACGACAGCACTGCTGATGATGAGGTGAGGATGAGGACTCCTGGACAGCAGTGATTTATCGTGTCTTTGACTTTTTCCAACCTAGACTTCACTGTGCTTAAACGGACTTGTTTTTATTGATCCGTACGCTATGCTTCCTTACTTATACAGAGAGATTTTATGTAACTATCAAAGTAATATGTCATTTTAGACAGCAAACTAAAACCCGGACCGTGAACGTATTCTGTACTCTACATTCACCAATGCTTAGTGGTTTGAGCTGACAGAAATGCTGTGATACCTTAAATAACAGTTTGATACAACCATAGTGAACAAAAAAAAACAAAAAAAAAAACAGTCATTATTTGGTGAGTTAAAATGAAAATGTTTTGATAAAATGAAATTGGACTTCTGTTAGACAGAGCTGAAGCTGCAGCCACCTCAAGATCTATTTCAGCCTTCGTCTCTAAACAGCCCAAGCCACAGTTGAAGCAGGCACTGCCCATGGGTACAGATGGTTGGCATTCTGAAACTCTGCTCTAGTGTCTGCATGGATGAATCAGTGTGAACGCCACCATGGCTTATTGTGCGTGAGTGATGCCTGTCCTCGGCCTCAAAGCTGTCAATCAGCCTGGGGTGAGTGTTTCACTGGCTGCTATTGCACGGCTGACTAATTTAGCTATCCTGACAGACCTGCCCGCTCCTCAAACAGTGTGTAGTTTGTGCCATCAGATGGACACTGACTAACGGCCCGGACTGCTGGACAGAGGAAAGATCATTGTTTTCGTCAGCCAAAAGAGAATGCAGCTGATTTATATAGATGACTTAGACTGACAAAACAGGCATTTTACTCATCTGTAAAAAGCCCTACAGTTCCAGAATCTTCGAGTGATTACAGTCATATAGAAAAGTTAGTAAACCTTCTATTAATTTTATGTTTTAAACATATTTAAAATCATCTGATCATACCACGTCTCGGTATTAGACAAATCCAACCTCATGGAACTTTTTTCAACATTTCAAGTATCGTCCATGATTCAACCTTTAGTAGCTTATACTGTAGATTACCTGAAGTATTTGTTTACTGTATGGCTTTTTCAGTGTCTTGCGTCTTTGTGGGGGATTTTCGGTCCTTTCTTCTTTACAACATTGCTTCACTTCATGGAGGTTTTTTGGCATTTGCTTATGTACAGCTCTCTTAAGGTCTCACCATACAGTAAGTCCCATATTACCACAGTGTCACTTATTTTATGTCGGTATATGTATATGGGAAATTTAGTGATGCTAAAAGTCATAAAATGTATTTTAATTTGCTTAACTCAAGGCCTCTCACTTTCTTTTCCTCCTAGTGATTATGATTGACTAAAGCTGGAAAATTTTTTATGTGACATAGAGAATTGACTTCTCTATGTCACATAAAAAGGGATTGTTTGACACCACTCATTGAATTGACTACACAAAGTTCAACGGGATCTGAGAAAGAGGATGTAAATCTATCTTTCTTTAGATAGTCAAAATGTATTTTAGAGTCACTTCTAATCATTTACCAGATGAGTTCAAGCAAGTTTGTCTAAGTGCAACCTTTTGGGAGGTATACGCACTTTACCAAGGTCTGGAAGAAGACCCAACCTGTCAACCTCATTTGAGAGAATACTGCTTTTGAAGGTCACAAACAACCCAGGAGCCACCAAGGCATAGGCTTGTATATAAACTGGAAGATGCTGGAAACATCAGTGTTACTTTCTGCAAACAAGCAACCTTTACAACACCGTAGGCTGAAATGCTGGTGTCTATTAATGAAAGCCCTGTCACAAAATCCACACCTTCAAGCTTGACTAAAGTTTACAGCTGACTAAATAGACAACTAATGTGTTAAGCATAGTGGTAATTCACCGCCCGCCCCAATTCTGCCAAAATGATAAGATGTTCATATCCATATCCATCCACAATTCTTCCAAAAGCTTGTTGATAGCTGCCAAAACCATCTGCTGAAACTTTCTAAGGGACATTTAGTCAAATACGGTATGTGTCAAAATATACAGTACTGAAACTCGTGCTACGAGTTTTTGCGATTGCGATTGATACGCACATTTGCGATTGTCGACCTTGCAAAGCTCCAGCTGCACGTGTTGAGTTAAAAGGAAGTTGTGTTGTGCAGTCGTTGTTGGAAATGGGTCTCTCGACTGAGAAAAAAGTCTTCATAATTGAGTATTATATCCGCTTATACGGAAGTTGTAGTGAATGGGGACCGAGTTTGGAAAAGGTGGCAGAACAATTCCTTCCCATACCCGTCCCATTCCCCCGATCTCACACCACCTGATGCCGACTTGTGGGGAGTGTTAAAGGAGAGTGTGTTTAACTGCGAAGATCCAACAAGAACTTTACCTGCATTACAAAACAACTTTTGCAGGAGTCTTTTGCAGCAACCTTTGTTCTGAGAACCCAGGTTGAGAATCTGTGAGAACAATACTGTGCACACTGTCTAAAGCAAAGCGGTGCAGACACACTTTAAACCTTTACATTATGCATACCATAGTAAATCAACACGCTAATAGTTTGTATGCTAGCATTTTTTTAGGAGAAAGAAAGTCATAGATAACAACAAGGTAATATTGTTTGTCTATTCATTACAGTACTGTACATTTTGGCACATACTGTATTAGGTTTTCTGTATGTTAATTTTTCACAATGTATGAATAATTTTAATGCTGTGTATTGTAGATACCCAAATAAACTCAAACTTGTACACCAAATTTTTGTGGTGTTGTAATATTAAAGATCCATGCTATACAATCATTCTGCCACAGAGAGAGACTATTTCATCATATTTATTACAAACCTAATGATGATATTCATGTGCATGATGTACTGTATGTATTTAAACTTCCGACTGCACCTGTAATTAGTTTGAAACTGTTGTTCGCAGTTTCATAACCTTGTGCTGAAACAAAAGTAATTATCTCTCTTTTTTGCATTTCAGATGAAATCCTTAATAGATTCCAACATATTCAAAATGCACCTGATATAGTCCTTACACACACCAAATGCTCATTACATGTTACACATTACACCCCTGTTCAGACCCTCACAACATGCCTAGTCTTAGTATATCAGACTAGACTGACTTTTCTAATCTCTACTGTTGAAATAACTGATTAACTTCAGTGTTTTACTAAATGACTTCCACTTGCATTTAAAGGCACATCAAACAGGGTTTGTATTCACTTAAATAAGTCACTAAAATAAATGGGGCATAAACAGTCCGCTAATTTTCATGTCAATACAAAGAGAAACGTTATCATTCTCACTCACACTCATATGCATTTTCAGGTCTTTTTTCTCTAGCCCAATTTGCAGCTGCATCTTCAACAGTACAAAACATGAAAACAGTATTTTGCTGTAAGGTTAATGGGGAATCAAATCTGTTAATTATCATAAACTTTTAATACAAACTTTTTGCTTCATAATTGGTGTTAATAAACCGAAGAAAAAAGTTTTTTTTTAAACATGCAGATGAATTGAAGCTAAACATCAGCTGGATAACACTACCTAGGATTAGGTGAAATAATATTAATTACATGACTGAATTGCTTTACTGTGAGTAATTTCTAATGAGAATAGCAAGGAGAAGTGAGAGTCATAGGACATTATACATATGTTGCCAAACAGGGCCCATGGAACTGTGTCAGAGATCATGCGTCATGTTCATAGATGAGTCAACTCGCAGTTACTGTCCGTAATCAGTCTCTGTCAATGTTAAGAGCATGGAGTCGCTTCGGTGTCTATGAATCATCAACTGTCACGTCCTTCCTTCACACCATGCATACCAACATGCACAAGTTGTGAGAGCAGCAGGTTTATAAGCCTTCTCTGACACACACAAACATGCACACACACTCACTCACACAAATGTATATGCAGAAACACACTTTACAGGCTCAGTGCTCCAACTATCGCCACATGGCAGTGAACTTTGGGGGAGATAAATGAATATCCCCGTACACATAAACAACCTCACATAGGGCCCTTCTCGACTCTTCCCCACTAATTCCTATTCATTTAAACGCCACATGGGCAGGCCACGCAGCCAGAGACACATTCATTATTTAGCTGCTTTTGTTTATGAATAGCTTACTGGTGCAGGCCTGAGTCTGCATGCAACGGGCCTCGTAAATCACAGGCATCGAGTCGTTTTTTTTTTTTTTTTTTTAGTGGGCTCACTCAGTTTCTGTGTGTGTGCGTGTGCACGCGTGTGTATGCATGTGCATACACATGTGCATGTTCAGCTTGAGAATGACTTGTCATCAATTTACCTTTGTGCTCCTCTCCCTTCTGTTTAATTAGTAATGAGGACAAATATTTGTTTGTTCCAGGGGAGAGAGAGAGAGAGAGAGAGAGTAAAGGAGATTGAGGTGAGAGAAAGATGTTTGATCCCCCTCTGGACAAAATTAAAGTCAGTGCTCTCTGTCAGCCTGGGCTGTTTCCCAACAAGCCTCCCTCTGCAGGGTTGAAGAGGCAATGAGGAGCGGTGGGAGTCTGGTGGAGTGATGGATCAGCCTTGGGTTGAGGGTAAACACGAACAAGCATCAACAAAAGCACCAGCACCCAGCCAGCACCAGCACCAAAGGCAACTTAGCCTGTCTTTATTTATCACTGGAAGATTTACCCCAGTCGTTTTTTTTTTTTTTTAACTGGAGTGAAAGTACACAGAACAAGCCCAGGCTGTTTAACATAGTCTTGCCTATAAATAATCTTGCCCTGTGTCATTTGTCAACGTGACACTTGCGCCCTTATTGAGTTCCACTTGGGGGGATCCAGCCAGCTTCTTTTTTTCCCCTGCTCACTCGCTGAAGTGTCTTGAACCTGAACGCAGAGTAAACGAACGGCACAAACATATCCCTCAGCCCAGGCTTAGACACAAGAGCTTATTGAAATGGATTTGGAAAAAGTATCCTCTTATGTGCGTTATACTTAATATACAGTCATATTGAAAAGTTAGTAACACCTCTTTTAATTGTATGTGTTTTTTGCGTAAAAACATAATAAAATTCATCTGCTCATAGCAGATCTTAGTATTAAATAAATTAAAACCTAGGATGAAAAGCAAGACATAACTTTCTTCACCATTACCTTTTTTTTTTTTCTTTTAACAAAAATTAAGGCAAAAAGTGGGGAATGGGGAATGTGGGGAATACTACAGTAAGTATCCCCATGAGTCAATAGCTGGTAGATCCACCTTTAGCAGCAATAAACTGATATAATTGTTTCCTGTATGATTTTATCAGTCTCTCACATTATTGTGGAAGAATTGTCTCATTCTTCTTTACAAAATTGCTTAATTTCATTGAAGATTTGAAGTAAAGCACTCCCTTATACACAGCTCTTTTAAGGTCCTCAGCATTTCAGTTTGGTTGAGCTCTGGAATTTGACTAGGCCATTCCAAAACCTTGATTCTTTTATTTTTTCAGGCATTGTGATGTAGATTTGCAGGTGTGCTTTGGATCATTGTCCTGTTTCATGACCAAATTTCGACCAAGCTTTAGCTGTCAGATAGAGGACAAACAATTCTACTTTGGACCTCTTTGTCCATAGAACATTGTTCTAGGATTCTTGTGGTTCATTTAGATGCAGTTTTGTGAACCTCAGTTGTGCTACCATGTTCTTTTTAGACAGAAAAGATTTTCTCCTGTCAACTCATCCAAACAAACTGTACTTGTTCAGTCTCCTACTAACTGTGCTGTCATGGACTTTAGCATTTAACATGCTCAGTGAACATTGTATGGTCTGACCTTGGAGTGAGCATGCAGGGACGTCCACTTCTGTGAAGATTGGTGACCGCCTCAAATGCTTTCCACTTGTGAATAATCTTCGTCACTGTGGAATGTTGCACTTCAAAGTGTTGCAAATGTTTTTTATAACCTATTCTAGATTGATGTGCAGCCACAATTGCTTCTGTAAAATTATTGCTTACAGTATGTCTTTCTCTTATGTGCCAAAGTGCCAAAACGTCTGCTTTTATAAAGATCTTCACACCTGCTGATGTGATGTGTTAAACAAGGGCTGATGATTAGCAGCACCTGGCTGCAAATTACTCTGTAATAATTACGCTGTATAATTAATATTATACTCTCATATTATTATATATTAAGTATTGTCCACATGTTTTTTTTTTCTTTTCTTTTTGGCTTTATTCTTTAAAAATAAATAATTGATGTTAAAAAAAAGTTTTATTTTGTTATTTGTCTGAGGTTGTATTTGTCTAATACTAAGACCTACTATGATTATTTTTATTATGTTTTTACACAGAAACACATAAAATAAAAAGTGAGGGGTACTAACTTTTGAACATGACTGTAATAACTCATGCTTTGATGCCTTGGCCTGGTCTTCAAAGGAGAATTGCTTACAGGTGGTCTGATGCTTGTGATTAGAAGTCTTCTGTATAAGTGCAGTGGTAAAATCTCATCCTGGGTATAAAGTGACTGAGATATAAAGGAAGGACTCTGTGGTACAGGAGTTGAAGTAATCCTTTGTTCTGATCAGTAGACCTTTTAGTTTTCTGTGCCAGTTTTGCCAATTAGAGAAACCAGATGAATGCGGAAGTGTTACTATATGTCAACCAGATGCTGCTTCACAACAGAGCTTGTGGAACATGATGCTGTCCATGGTGCTGAAACTAGCAGGCTCAATATTGCCAAGTAAGCAATCCTTACTTCATAAACTTAACTTTTTTAACAGAAATCAAAGTGTTAATGGAGAACACCAAAGACAGTGCATTTGAAAGCTACTGTAGCTTGCAAACTAAGGTGAAGTTGTTTGTCTTGTTGTGTGCAGAGGTTAAATTCAGACTTAAGGAAGTGGAAGGACTTTCACTCACTCACTCACTCGCTCACTTTATGTCTATACTGCTTTATCCTGTATAGAGGGTCGCAGGGGGCCTGGAGCCTATCCCAGGAGACTTAGGGCACAAGGCGGGGTACACCATAGACAAAGTGCCAATGCATCGAGGGGCACACTCACACACTCACTCATTCACACACTACAGTCAACTTGGGAACACCAATTATCCTAATCTGCATGTCTTTGGACTGTAAGAGGAAACTAGAGTACCAGGAGGAAACCCGCCAAGCACGGGAAGAACATGCACACAGACCCCAAGGCGAGAAACAAACCTGAAACCTGGAGGTGCAAGGTGAAAATACTAACCACTACTACAAGGAATTAAAAAAATAAACATTCTATACTGTTTGGAATGCAAGAGTCTGGACTGCAATGTTTATATGTTTATTATTTTTTTCGATCAACAAAAATTTGATTTTGACCAAAAAAATGACAACACATATGGCATCTGATTTTCCAATTGCACAGAATTTGTATAATGTGTACTGTACATGCTTAACAAAAATGTTGCCTAGCAATCAATCACACATCAAGAACCCACTGTTTGATGATGTTGTTTCAGCATACAGAGTTGCCTCAGTTTGCAGGATAATAGGGCCTTTTCTAAGCAAGCACTTAAAGAATGCTTACCCAGTATGCCTTGCTGCTGCATACTTTAATCATGCCTTGCCGTGAATAAGATTATGCATAAACTGCATGGCATGATGCACAACCCAACACCTAAGCACCTGACATGGAGCAGAATATGAGAACAACAACTTACACCCGGCTCTTATTCCCTTCGATTTGTCTTGCTTAAAAAACAAACAGGCCGTGAGTGGATGAATAAATAAAGGCGTGCAGAATGGATGGTGTTGAGCAGGGGATGGCATTGCAGAGGTGTATAGGGACCTTTGGGAGCACAGGCCTGAGGAGGAGGCCTCTCACCCAGGCGCAGCTCTGGCTCCAGGCGCAGCGTTCATCATTGTGTCCGACCCTGAAAGGGGACCATCCATCAGACCGCATGCATCAGTGATCATTGATGTAAAGAGGAGTCACTAGTCTGCAGGATGGGTGAGGTGCTGGTGATGGGGGACACTACAGTACACTTTTTTACCACCCAGTGGGGTGTAAACCCTTTTTTTGGGACTTTACTCAGGAAAGTTAACCCAGTGGAGGGGAACAGTCTGAATACAACTCCCTCGTTAAAGACAATTTTGTAGCAAGTTTCGAGGCACGTTTAGGGCCCTCTAGATGTAGGTTTAACCTACTCGTTCTGTACCAACATCGACCACCAGTCAGTAAAATAAAGCAGACAATAAAGATGATGGATGTGATTTTGCTGCCAGGTTTCAAACAAGCAGTCTCTTGCAATGTATCTATGTGCTTACTATTACGAATCTGATTGTGAATGCGAATTTGCATCACAAGAAAGGAGCTTTATTGAGGTATAAATTTTACTACTGCATCGGTCACAAGATTACAATTTTTACTTAGAAATACGACCCGCTGCCACACAAGGAGCGTGTTTGCCAGAGTAAGAGGTGAATCATTTCAGCGAGTGATAAAACATTTAGAAAAGATGTAGTAGATGAATAGGAGAAAGATTTACAACAGATAGTCTACATTTACTTCATATAATTTCTCTGTTATTGAGGGCTCTCATTTATCCTTCCTGCTCGAGGCAAACACATCACTGTGAATAAACGCGCAATGCCACATAATCAGCAGCTCTGAATGAGGAGACTGAGAGCAGCAGTTTATTATGAGAACCAATTCATCTGTGCATCCACATACTCCATTTATCTGCCCTCTGTCTCTGGCTTTAAACCATCTCCCTTCTCTTTTTACTCGAGTTAGGTGCCTGTCCTGTCATAACGCTCACATGTAAAAATGAGCCGCTGACTCAGGAGCTAGTAGCGGTCGATTCCCGATCAATAGCCTCTGTGCAAATGAGAGGTGGCACTGTAAAGCATGCCGGACATGAGTAACTTCTGACCTGGGAATGCAAGCTGGTGTTCAAAGAGCAGTAGAGCAAGGATCGTCAGTCCCTGCAGCTTAAAATGCACACGCACTTCCCTGATGACCATTGATCAGTGGCTCCTTCACCAGACTACAGTCCAGGGACCCAGGAGAGCCTTCTTTGTTGCTGGATTAAAGAGTTGTGGACGGCACTTGGTTGCCCGGAGCCAGCCCAATAAAGAGCACATGCTTTATGACAGGCCGAGCATGCTACTGGCTCAATTTAACCGCTCGATAGCTCATCTCACACAAATTGCATCGTGTTGACGAGCCGGCGGGGGCCATCATCGGCTCTGGACACAAATATTTTTATTAAAAAACATGGCTGAAGAGGAGAGAACGACTTCTTCTTATTGGGTTTTTAAAACTCTACTAAAATGCAAGTGTTTTCTGTAAATTCACCGACCAAAAAATTTTAAAAATATAATACATACGTAAATAAAAAATAAATAAATAATAATAATAATAATAATAATAATAATAATAATAATAATAATATACTTAATGATATTGCTGGAACAAATATAACAAACATTAGCACTGTATGTCACCAATGCTTCCTAATGCACCACCATGTACCAATAAAAGTTTAACAACAAATTATGTACAACATTTATTTAACAAAATATCAATCCACCTATCTATCCAGTATCTTATCAGTATGAGTATACTGCTTACACTGTGTAGGGTCATGGTTTATCTGGAGCCTATCCAAGGGCACAAGACTATGTACACCCTGGATGGGGTGCCAACCCATCACAGGGCACAAGCACACATATTTACACAACCAATCATATATTAGGGTAGATTTGGAAACAGAGATCAACCTACTATGCATGTCTTTGGATTGTGGGAAGAAATCAGAGAACTGGAATAAAACTCCATGCACACAGACCAGAGGCGACATTCAAACTCCCAACCCAGGAGATGCAAGTGCTAACCATTAAGCCACTTGATGCCTGAAGCATTCATAGACATATGTTGAAACCTGTTGGTCTATCCAAAAGAAAACACTGTTCTCTGATAATAATCAGTTTGGACTATTTTTCTTTTCTCTGTTTATGATTATTAATTAATTCACTGTTTAAAGTTACTAGCTATAATTACATAATTGCTAATAATTACGTTCTAGCTTGTACTACAGACATACCTAAATAGACACAATAATGCATGTACTGCCTTAGTAAGAGGAGAAAAACTATTAATTATGTTGTGACTTTTTTGCTCTCAGTTCCTGACACCTTGGAGGCCGACACTGTTGTAGCCTATCCACCTCAAATTTCGATGCTTTTTGAATGCTGATATGCATTTTATTCACCATGGTTTTGTATAGTGGTTATAAAAGATACTACATGCTTCCTGGCAGCTTGAACCTGCCTCGTGCTCAAAGTCTACTAGGCTCCAGGCCCTTTACAACCCAGTATACAGGATAAAGCGATATATACAATGAGTGAGTGAGTGATATGTGAGATATTTTAAGGATCAATGCAGGTAGTTATAGCTCTCTAAAATAGATATGGTATATGGTGTATTTATGGGTGAGCCATCTTATTGCATATTAAAGTTAAATACATTATTTTCTCTTCAATTGTCTGTTAATTGCTTTAACATACTTGATGTAAAATAATCATATTTATCAACTGTTACATAAGGGGAATTACCGTAATATAATAGAGTTTATCTCTGTCAGTTCCTCACACTGTAAATTAATGTAATGTAGCAAGTTTCTACTGCCAGGCTATTGACTGTTTAGACGTAATTTCCTGACAGTACATGATATACATACAGTAAGTTGATGTAAACAAAAGCATGCTTGTAAAGTGCAAAGTAATGTTTTAGCAGCACGCCGGCAGCCTGCACCTGAGACGATGGCTTCATTTGAGCAGAGTTGACAAGCGGCAAAGGCATCGCGCAACCCTTTTCACTGCTCAGGCTGTAATTAAACATTACAATGAGCAGGGGCCCGCGAGACAGCCTGGCTAATTAGCAGCTGAATGAGATCCTCTCCTTGCCTCCTCTCTCTCTATCGCTCCCTCTCTCTGTCTCTGTTCCACCAGAGGCATTTACTAAAGAGAACATGACATAGAGCTTTCAGAGTTTGGCTGTTTTTTGTTGGCTTAGCTAAAAGGTGGACAAAAATCCCATAGGGAACAGTTTGAAAAAGTCTATAATATAACTTCAGGTGGCCTTGTTCGTGCTGAGTTCAGCATTGCGGTTTTGCATCAACAGGCTAGCTTCAAGCTACATTTTGGCAAGGCCCATAGCACTTTGGCCAGGGGAGGACACAAAGGCCTTTGGCACCATAATTAGACTGGTGGTGGTGTTGTGCCCTGGCTTGATGGCTTGGCCGTCAAAAAACAACATGCTCCAATTAACATCCCCTTAATGTGGCCACTGTGGACCCCCTGTGCCCTCCTGGCCCTTTAGAAGTGCGGAATCAAAGACCCAGGAAGCGCACGCTCCAAGGACATAATTGGGCTGCCCCCTGACCTTCATACCTTAAATCAACCAGTTTGACTGCTTCCAAACACTCCCCTGTGCTAACTAGCGCTTACCACCAGCACTCATTAGTCGAAAAATACCTCAGCTTGCGGACAAAAAAGTAGACAAACAAATACAGACACTAAAAAGCCAAGCTCCATCATCATATTTTTCCATCAGTCCCTCAAATTAAATGATACCACATTGCAGATGCAGGCTAAATAAGCAAAGCGTTTACATTTGTAAAGTTCACGACAACATTTGGTCTATTAAATCTGCTCCAATTAATCAATGTTAAAGACAAAACCGAACCAAAGTAAGTCAGGCAGACTGTGTGGAGACAATGTGGAATCAGGCGTGAACAAGCGACTGCTCATTAAATCGATGCGTCCCGGAACGATGGGATGTCCTCTGTTTAGCTGCCGTACTGCTGAATGCCGCTGATAAGCAATGTGGCCACATCATTAAAACCTATGCAGTCGCCGGCAGTTTATTGAGGTGCCCTTATTTACATCTGCACAAACTCTGTAAAAACTGTGCTTTTGATTGCTGTAACGACTCATCACTTGCATATGGAGGAGTGGAGCATGGCTGTGCAGCCAGACATAACTACAGTCCTTATTTCAACCACGAGGAGAACAAGCTTCATTTATTTTTCTGACTATGCATAGCAATGGCTCTTCATTTTATGGCAATGACTATCATAAAAAGGGCCGTTGGCTGCTCCTGTGGGAGGTTATTTACTCCACACGCAATCATTGTTATATGTGGGGAGTGAAGAAATACATATTTCTGTCATTTCCATAAAGAATGAGTATAACATCTGCACCATGAAACGTCGCAGGAAAAATAAGGGCAATAAAAGCCTGTAGGTTGCTTGTCGTATGCAGCTGTGTGCTAACTGCTTGACGAAAACAAAACAGCATTAATTCTCTAATACTTCAACAATGAACTAAGGTTATTATAGAAGAGAATTGTGTAACATTACAATAAGGTTGTAATCTCATTAAGCATTACACAAAAATGAAAGCACATACAAGAATGTGGACACCCGGAAAGAAGATACGTGTAGACCAACATTTTTCTGTTTTATGAGAATTCACTTATAATACAACACTCCATGGGCAGGAGCGCTGTTTATGGTTGCATTCAGTTCTCCTGTCTGGGTGTTTTCTTTAAATCATACAGAGTAAGCAGTGCCATGGGCGCAGTAAAGGAGGGAACACATGGACAGCGTAGAGGGGTTTTATGCCCAGCACGGTGGAACCAGCACTTGGCAGAATTAGCAGAAATAAATGATCCCAAGGCCAACAAAGTTATGCGAAATGTAATCGAGCCACGGCGGCAGGGGAGGGGGGGGGGGTAAGGGGGGCTGAGAAGGCCATGCAAAAGTGCTCTATCAAACAGCCGTGGCAGGTGCTCCAGCGCAGCAGGCATGCTAATGACAAGAGACCCTGCTTTATCCGTCCACTTCTTCTCCTGTGAAGTAGTTCTCCATGGCTCCACTGACTTAACCAGCCAGTGCACTCTTGGGAAATTATCCTAAATAGACTTGCTGTCTCTCAGCGTGTGGTATACATGGATGTTAATCCACAGCCAGAGGATGCACTCATGCGTCTGGGCGCGCAGACGGGAATCGCCAGGGTCAGCAGTGGAATGGTGGAGTCTGTGGTCTCTGATTATGTTCCCTGGAGATAACTAAACCTTTAAATAGTGAGATACCATGAAAATTTGTAAAGTTTATCTGAATGATGATTATAAGGATGTTTTCACACTCGGCCCAAACACTTCATTTTTGTAGCCTTAGGACAGACTGAGTAGTTGTTAGGGGGTGGGGCTTGTAGGTTTAGCTTTCACATGGAATAATTCCTTCTGAATTGCGGATTGATTCAATTTTGCACTAGTTTTATATGTTGCCTGTATTTTTACTATTAAATCATAATCTTAAAAAAAAGTCTTTTATTTAAAAAATTTTACTTGAAAAGCATTTTACTTCATATCATACTGTGTACGTGACAAATAAAATTTGAATTAGAATTAGAATAGTATTTCCTTTTAATACCACTTTGTAGATGCATAGCATGTGAGGATTACCGGGAAAAAAAAAAAAGAATATTTGAAGCTATGCAGGTCAACACAACATGTCCGTTTTTTTTGCATCGTCCATAGTGAAATTATTTTCTAACAATTTCTTTCAACTGTTAGCTTCCACACTAGAGTTCGTTGAAAGTGACATCTTTGTGAGTGAAACATTTTTTCAACAGGACTAATAATCGATGTTCCTGTGCTCGGAAACCCTGTGCTTTAACACACTTCACCAACTAAGAAATTGAATCATGTTAAATAAATTTTTCATTTTTCAAAGCTTATTCGCATCCTCATTCAAGCTTTTCCAGCATTCCACTTGTACTTTGGATTCTCATCCGCAGGTCTCAGGTGTGATGCGTGATCTGTGAACGAGCAGCTGAGTTAAAGGCAGCTCCATTCAGCTCATTAATGCAGCCATCAGGCTCATTTGTGCCTCAGAACCACCTAGGAGTTGTGTTTAATTTGCCTTTTTCATTATTGTTTCCATTATTTCTCTTAACTTCTGCGGGCGACTTTTGTTTTAACCTTGAACTGGCCACCTCAACGTTAATGACTTGAATATTTTAAGATGAGATTGGGGTGTGCATGCGACATGCCATCTCTGCAAATTAGTCAGAGAGAGAAAGAGTTGGGGAGGGAGATTTGAGATTGGGTTTCCACAATTGTCTTTTATCTGCTTCCTTCTAGTTCTTATTTCTCTGCTTGTGCCTAAATATTAATGATTCACTCCATCAATTGTGTTTTTGAGATTTTGATTACTTTTTACATAAGTAGATTCACACCAAATCCTGAGTGACTCCTGCTTCCATGGCACGGAAAACTATACCTTGTTTCAGACTCGAAGCTAACAATCCTTACTGCTTATCTTCCTTCACAGGCAGTGATTCCTGCCTTAATGGCCCTCTATTAGTTCATGTAGCAGTTTTTAATTTTTACCAATTGTCAATGAAATAATAACACCTCTATTGATAAGAAGGAATATTTACCAAGTTTTTAATAAGTTTCGGTCACTCAAAAGACATAATTAGTGTGTAAATAGAACTTGAAATATATGAAGGTGTAAATGAGACCTGTATGTTATCCTGAAAACGTGACATCACAAGTCAAACTGAATTAGTCATTCTGCGTTGAGCGTGTGTGCGCGTGTGCACTCTGTCTGTGAAGTGCAGTGACACAGTCGAGGCTGGTTAATTAGAATTGTGTCAGTGAGTAAATGTGCTGTGACCTGGACCTGTGCAAGCGCCATCTCCATCGCCATCAACGACCCTTTCAACTGCTTTACTAGAGACCCTGGATGGGCCTGTCAACCAGTCTGCCTGTGTGTGTGTGTGTGTGTGTGTGTGAGTGTGAGAGACAGAAGGAGAGCAAGAGAGACAGCGAGAGAGAGAGAGAGAGAGAGAGAGAGAGAGAGAGAGAGCAAGACAGACAGACAGGAGAAAGACAGGACAAAAAAGTATCGTAAGAGCTAAAAAGGACTCTTGTCTGTCTTTGTCCTGGAGGGTCCTCTAGCCATACTCCAGGGGACAGGAACACCTCTGTGCTTCATAAGCTATGGTAATGGAGCCTCGATGAACCCTTCAATAGCCTGGAAAGGCCTCTTACACAGCAGGATGCTTGCAGTGGAGAGAGTTAGGAAGAAGGTGCACTCCTGTGGACACCGTGAAGCAAAGATGTCATGCCTGGAGCTTTCCTCTTATCTGCCGCTAGTCATTAATCTGATGACTACTTTTTCTCCTGTAATATTGTCTAATTCCCTTCAGGTTTTTAAATATTCAGAAACTGATCTACTACCATTGAAAGACACAATGTCATTGTACAGGTTATTATAGAATAACCACTTTAAATTAAATTAGCTAAAATATTATCTATTAATGGCAAATAACAATTATAATCAATATAATAACAGCATTTAATATAATAATATTAGACAATTTTCATGTTATTAACATTATTGCTACAAAACACTGTACTACAATGACATCATAATAACAGGTTATATATTTTCTCTAAAATGTTTAATATAATTATTTTCATATAAACAGTTTGACTGAAAAATGAAATCAATGGCAATTTGGGACATACATTTTTCTTGGCCATTTTTTCAATATTTTTTGGCGAATTATCTTTCTCTTGTGCACAGGTTTGTCTATAAAAAATATTTTCTTCATTTTTTATTTTCCAAAAAAACAAAAATCTATATATCTTCATTTAAAAGCTGTGAACTTCCATGTTTTAGGAATGACATGGAATTGCCACATTAAACAGCGGCTGTGGTGAGTGAACTAAATGTGTTCAGTGGATTTTTGGAGAATGTTGAAGCCAAGAAAAAGCACAATAATTATCTGATACTCCAATTATAGTCACCCCAGCATCAATGAACTACATGTATGTGTCGCTTATTGGCTGCAATACACTCTGTGAAACAGAACATGATGCAACTTGAATGTTGTACAAACACTGAGTTTTGTTTGTGGGACACTGTAGTGTAACCTTCTGTTTCACTTCCAAATTGATACATCTCCCTTTTCCCCTCTTAATCCTGATATCACTAGCACGGGTTTGGATGCATTTGGAGGGAATGATACACGTATG
Source organism: Clarias laeviceps (assembly GCA_030014305.1). Lineage (NCBI taxonomy): Eukaryota > Metazoa > Chordata > Actinopteri > Siluriformes > Clariidae > Clarias > Clarias laeviceps. The sequence goes on from JAQMYJ010000001.1 coordinate 27,191,245, forward strand.
GTCATATTCTTTAAAGCAATAAAGACATTATACAGCTCATACCAGTAAATGGTTTTGATATTGTTCTTTGTGACCCTCATGATCTTTAAAATTCAGCATTTTTCTTCTTGTTCTAATTTGCTGCCAGTGACTCACTACATAAACGCAATCAAAGGATGAGTTTGCAATATCTTTAATTAAAACCCAATCAAGATATTATGGATGCTAAATTGCATGCTTAAAATGGTCACAAACACGACTGCAGACTGATTTATCCATTGTGCCCAAACTGTGGGAGATAAAGGTATAGTATTAAGCAAAATCACACAAAATCCACACATATATAACCAAAACAATTTGACCTTTTTTTTAATTGTGATTTTTATTACACTTGAGATCAAAGAAAACATGCACAAAATATGATACAATAGTTTGCAGTAGTTTTTGGTTAAAGAAATCTCAGAACTGCAAAAATATAGTTAAATTTGCTATCAAACTGTTGATTTATATGGCTTTTTATTCACTCATGTAGGTCTAAAGCGTCTCTGCTTCCAAAACCAGAAGTTCCGTTCTCGAAATTAAACTCTATATTAACACCTATCCTGGTACAATATATTGAACTACCTTATAGCCCACAGAAATACCTGGGACTGGTTTGTGGTTATAGGATGATGATGGGTTCCCTGTTGAGTCTGGTTCCTCTTAAGGTTTTTCCTATTGTCATCTCAATGAGTTTTTCCTTGCCACCATTGCCCTCGGCTTGCTCATCAGGGACAATCTGATACTAATATACTGTACTTTTTTCCCTTTAAATGTTATAATTTATTTACATGCATTTTTATTTCTGTAGAGCTGCTTTGCGACAATGACCACTGCTAAAATTGCTTCACAAAATAAAAAATAAAAAAAAGAAGTCTACACCTATGTAAAGTGTTACTATAAAAAAATAAGACTTATATAGAGACACACATTACAATAAGGAGACTACAACAATACACTCTTAATCAAAATCTTTAGCACTGTTCTTTACGTTTTCTTGCTGTTGTAACATTGTTGTAACAAGTGTGTATTAGAAATGTCTTATAAAAAATAGAAAAACATGGCTGTAGCATGCAATCTTTAAGGGATCCCAAAAAGGACAAACTCCTAAGGGTCCAAGATCTCCCTCTCTTCTTCTTCTTCTTCTTCTTCTTCTTCCTTTCAGAACTTTTCTCATTACTCACATGAAGGTAATAAATACGGTAATTATGTATCAGTGCCTTTGCAACGTCAATTTGACTATAAAGTATAAAGTATTCAGTATTTTTATGGAAGACTAAAGACCATTCTAAAGTGATGCTTTTTGTAAGATGCAGTATATATTTGTAGACTATCATATACAAAGATATAATACAAAAATATAATTGACTATATTTACACAATTCTTGAGAAACATTCATTCTGCATATTAGCATCACTTGAGTAACTGCTTGTTCTGTGCAATAGAACGTGTGTAACCCGGAAAAAAAGCAGACGTCTAATAGGCGATGGGTCTAATAGGAGTGTTATCAAGGCAGATTGTGTGCAACCGTCATAGAAATTTCAGACTCTTTTTAGTCTGTCCTCTCAAAAATACTGCCCCACACACCCCGCCCTCTCACATACATCTGCTTCTTGCTCTGTTCCTCCTCTTCTCTGTCTGGTGACACCACCTCACCAACTAATTAGAATTCTGTCACTAAGTAAATGCATTGTGACCACTGGGTGACAGCTGTGCCTCCCTGCTATTTGGTTTGGGGAGAGTGTGTGTGTGTGTGTGTGTGTGTGTGTGTATGTGTGTGTGTGTGTGTGTGTGTGAGAGAGAAAGAGAGAGAGAAAGAGAGAGAGAGAGAGACAATCAGGAGTGTGGCAGCATGGCGATGGCGGTGGCAGTCTCCCTTTTAACAGGAGTGGTGCTGGTCTTTGCCACTGACCTGACAGTCATTTAAATTACAGCAGAGGAAAGGGGAGGCCAGCCAAACACTGTGGAATAATGCACTGTCTGACGGACTGACTGAGTCCTGTTTGCCCTGACAACGGCCTGCACTCTCTTCCTTTTCAATTAAGAGAGAGAAAGAGAGAGAGAGTGGGAGAGAGAGGAGGGACAAGCATCCCGCATCTCCCCACCCCACCTCCCATCTCTGGCTCAACCTTCACTCATACCGACATCGTCGCGCCATCTCCTCCCTGACTCCTGTCCTACTCCTGCATCTTTTACCATTCTCTTGTCCCTCCAGCCATGCCAGGGCTCTCTCTCTCTCTGTCTCTCTCTCTCTCTCTCTTTTTCTCTCTTTTACTTGTAACACCACGCTGCCGATCCACTCATACACAAATGAGCGTCTGGGTGACGGCTGTAATATCCAGCAGCTCGCAGACAGGCTATAGCTTATTAGCTTACACTAGGAAGCCACGACTGTGCTTTCCTCTTATTGCCTGTAGCCCCAAAAATAGCACACTGATGTCTTCTGCCTTGACCCTTACTTACTTTACTTTGTTTGCTTATATGATATAAATACTACTTAACATGTTGTCATTGTCCACCGTTCATAATGCTCAAATAAAAGATCTTTGCTTTTTCTTGTACGACTCTTTTTTCCGAGTCGACACTATACAAGACGTATGACAGTAAACACAGAGTAATTAGCTGTCAAGTCCCTCACAGTGCTTGTAGTGGGAAAAAAGTGTGAACTCTTCCTTTATTCACGTGGATGGCAGTTAGTGTATGGAGTGTAAGTCTCAGTGCTCTTCACTCAGTGACTCTTACTGGCACTTCAGGCCGTGGCCTTTATTTGGTGCTGTCTGGGTGTGGAGCGTGCCCTGCTGGCTGGCAGGCAGGCAGGGTGCCATTGCGCCAGCATGTGCCAGCGCGTGGCATGGCTGCCAGCTTGTGACATGACAGTGGATTATGCCTGTTCCACTCCGCCATGCAGATGTCCCCTCTAAAGCCCATCATTAGAATGGAGGGCCTCGCTCCGGAGAGACAGGAGAGTGGATCTGCAAGACTGAGACACACTCAAGAAAGAGAGGTAGAGACAGATACACAGAGAGAGAGAGAGAGAGAGAGAGAGAGAGTTCAGCCAATAGCCTCTTTCCCTTGGGAGACAACAAGTGCCAATCAGCATAGCTGAAGAGAGAGAATGATGAAATAACTGTCCTGTCAAGTACTACATTGGTCCTTTCCTCTGTGTGCAACATATTCACTACCTCAGGCTTTCACCGCTTGCAAAACTGAATCTCATGTGCACCGTTGAGGCTACAGTGACCAGAACTGTGGTCATATATTTTTTTCACTGAGTGTCTCAGAGAAAGAAAGAGAGAGAGAGAGAGAGAGAGAGAGAAAGAGAGAGAGAGAGAGATAAATAACTGTGATAAGTACAGAGTGACAAACGGTAGGGCTTTTGCCTCTGAAATATGCATGGCTTTTTCTGGGGGAGAAGAGAGTTCATTTAGCCCCTTCGGTATGCTGGGGGTAATTAAAAGAGATGATCAATAGTCTGAATCCCTCTTACCTTTGGCGTCTGATAAGAGCTCATAACACACACACACACACACACACACACACACACAAACACACACACAAATAGGGAAAAGGCAGAACGGGGCAGAGAGACTGACTGAGATATGCAGTCATACATTTTCTGTGAAATAAACAAGAGCAAGGTTAAGTCTTTATGTTTGTATAATTTATATATGCATTATGCATTTATATATTTATCTACAGTACATTTCAAGAAATTAGAATATCATGGAAATTTTTTTCATTTTACATGTCATTACATCTAAAGTGAAAGATTTCAAGCTTTTTTAAGTTACATTTCAATTATTATGGCTCACAATTCATGAAAATCAAAAATCCAGTATCTCAAAATATTTGAATATTTCCTAACCTCTATCAAAACAGGATTTACAAAACAGAAATATCCAAAATCTGAAAAATTATATTTATTCATGCACTTAATATGTACTCGTACCTTTATCATGAATTACTGCATCAGTGTGACATGCCATGGATGCGAGCAGCTTGTGGCAGCGCTGAGGCATTATTGAAGACCAGGTTGCTTTGATAGCAGACTTTAGCTCATCTGCATTGACTGTGCCGGGTGTTTCTCACCTTCCTCTTCACAATGGTCCATAGATTCTTAATGAGTTTCATGTAAGGCAAGTTGGCTGGTCAATCAAGCACAGTAATATCATGGTGAGCCAAGTAGTTTTGGCTCTGTGGGCATGTGCTAAACCCTCGGCACCTCCATAAAGCTTGTTGGAAGCCGGAAACATGAAGTGCTCTGAAATCTGACTTTGGACTTGATACAACACAGTGGACCAACACCAACAGATGACATGTCATCCCAAATCATTACCAATTGTGGAACATTCACACTGGATTTCAAACAACTTGGATTCTGTGCCTCTCTACTCCACTTCCTCCAGACTCTGGTAATCTGTCTACCAAATAAAATGCAAAAATTATTTTCATTTGAAAAGAGAACTTTGGACAATTGATCAACAGTCCAGTTCTTTTTCTCCTTAGCACAAGTAGAATGCTTTTGATGTTGTCTCTGGTTCAGGAGTGGCTTGATACTGGGAATGCAACAGTGGTACAGTAGGCCATTTCCTGAAGATGTGTGTGCATGGTGGCTCTTGATGCACTGACTCCAGCCTTACTCCACACTCCTTGTAAAGCTCTTCCAAATTGCAAGCCTGCAATTATCCCTGTTGTTTGTGCACCTTTTTCTACCATACTTTTACCTTCCAGTCAACCTTCCATGAATATGCTTCAATACAGCCACCCTTTCAGTTTTGAACCTTCTGTGGCTTAGTCTCCATGTGAAAGGTGTTGATCATCATCTTATTGACAAACTGTCAAGTCAGATGTATTTTCCATACATGTATTGAACTAGATTGAGATATTAATTGTATTTATACAGTGTAAACAGTATTTTACTCAAAATTAAAATAAAATATTCTAATATGTTAAGAGATTGGATTTTTGATCTATGATCTTGAAATATTAATATGAATGATTAATTATTAGTAATATAGTAATATTAATTACTGTGAACTAAATAATTATTAAATAGAACGAATATTACTAAAATACATTCAAACATAAGCATAATGCTTAATAATCTTGTTTCTCAAGGTGAGGGAAAAAAATCTCTCATTTGATAAAATCTAAGTTTTAAAAGCAAATTGAAATTACTTGATGACAACCAATCTTCAATGCCAGTTAGATTATTAATTTGTAATTTGTAACAAAACTGTATAGCACCCTATTACAGATATTAGGTATCAATAAAAAAATTTTACGATCAAGTTGGAAATCCTTGTACATGTTGTAGTGAAAACCGATCTGTATTTGACTTCTGTGGAGCCTGAAAGAAAGATTTAGCCTTTCCTAAAAGCTGAACTCTATCATCAATATTCTAAAAGAATCCATAGTTCGGGAATAGCCAACTAATTAGAGTTGGCTTTAAATAATTTAGCTCCTTAACTTGCATTGATTTGTCAGTTCTGCGATAGGAGTAGAGCAGTAAAATTGACTACCCTCTAACATATACGCTTGTATGTGGTTTTATGGCGTCTGATTTCTCTTCTGCCCTTCTCTCACACTCCTGCTGATAACCTTGGCTCTCCCGTTGCCATTTCTGCTCATTTTCTCTTCATGCTCGTTTCTAAAAATGCCTTCATTTGAATTGGAGGCCTCTGTTTTTGTTTTTTTGTTTTTTTCAGAATGAATATTGATAACTGTGATGCGTGAAGCTTTCAGTATAAATATTGCTGCTTATCACATGTCACTGATGCACCAAAATATACGTGATTATATTATGCAATACTATGCTAATACATGGAATATGTTACAGCCGTGTTTGAGAACTATTTCATCATTCCCTTTGCCATGCTGCTGACATCCTCGATCATGACAATGCAACAATAATTCTGTTTGATTATAAGGAAATAAGTTATTTTTGATAAGTTTTGCTGGATTATTTGCAAATACCTGATCACCCATCTGATCACGGTGGAGGTAGTTAGTAAAGAAAATGACAAATGAGTGTTATAATAGATTGCACACTTAAATATTAGTAATAACCAATTTACAAGCAAGTTTTTTTTTGTTTTTGTTTTTTGCTTAAGGGGCAGTTTATATATTTGTTATATTTGCTATATCTATGTATTACTAAACAAATATTTAATCAGTCAAAAAGATTTTTTGAACTATCAAAGTTTTAGATGTTTCTGCTCTGCACACACCCTCATCCATCTAGTGAAGGGCTCGGCACATTTTTAATGAGATGCTAAGGAGATCAGTAGATCTTGAGCTGGATGTAAAATGAGTAAAAACAAAAGATTAATGAATTAGCATTAAATAGGGTGTTTTATTGGCACTAATATTAATTCAATTAAAATTCATTAAACTAAACTTCTCAAAATATTAACACATTACACTTACCCCTTAATTGATCATTAATTAATAATTAAAATTGATCACGGTTACTAATTACTTATACTACCTATTAGTATTACTAAGCAAATATGTTTTGCTTATAAATAATCTATTACTATATTACTCACTAATAGGAGCACCAGAAAGCTGGTGACCTCAATACAAAGTGGACTTCTTGTTAACTAACATGCATTTCCTGTTATACACTTGACAATATAGCACTTATATAATATTTATATAATAAGTTATAGAAAGGATTTATTCATGGTCCTGTTACCCATTTCCATGCAAATGAGAAAAGGTTCCTTTTGAATCTGGTTCCTCTTAAGGTTTCTTTTTTATGGTGTCTTATAAGGAGTTTTTCCTTGCCACTGTCACCTCCTGGCTGCTTATTTTAAAAAATGGAAAGAAAAGTATGCATTTATGAATACTTTTATTATTACAATTATATTCAGACTTTTCTGTAAAGCTGCTTTTTGACAATGTTGATTGTCAAAATGTTGTTTAAATACAATTGAACTGAACTGAAGAAAAGAAACCACAACATAATTGACTACTCAGTGCTGTCTTTTGCGAAGTCCAGCCTAAATGTCCATCCCAAAAGGAAAATGACACCACTAAACTCCTCCGGCAGAGACTTGAGCATGTGTGGCCACTTCAGCTGACCAGCTCGATGGAGCAGAGATGAGGATTGCATCTGAGAATAGCCACTGACACCGGTTTGAAAAAGCGTCAGTGTGATGTGTTCAATATGTGTACATTTCCAGCAATATTGAATAGTGTGCCTTTGTAGCTCAGCCTGGTATGGTGTGGAATAAGAATGGCCTGACCTATAGCACTTCAGATGAGATTGCCTCACAATGAGCACTGGCCTGCATCGATTATACCCCGAGTGTTTACAGCAGCACTGGTCCATTTTGGTTTACTGACCCGCCCAGATGCTCTGGAATTAGGCATGATCATAAATAATATACAGTTACCTGCATCTGTACACAACTGTGACCTGAATAGGAAGAATTAAAGGGTGTTGTAATGTTGTAAGTACTGGCTTCTCAGTATGTTTTCTAATTCTTCTAGTTCTTATAATGTTTATTGGAACAATTTGACAGCAAAATGAGATAACTCCATGTTTGCAGTTTTGAGAAGGCTTTATGCAAATAAATCAAAAATTATTACAAACTGACAGAATTGTTTGTGCATGTTTTAGTTGAATTACAAGAAAATGAAAAAGCACAAATGGCAAAATCTTATGTCAAATGGTTTTGGTTATATCAGTCTGAATTTCGCAAAAAATGCAAAATGCAAAAGGTAATGCAAAATGCATTACCTACAGTTTTTCTACAATGGATAAATCAACCTATGTTTGTCATTGTGATTATTTAATTATTCCACTTAATGTCAATAACATGTTAGTTGAGTTCTAATATAAAATATAGCAAACTTGGATTATGTTTACACAGTGAGTCACTGGTGGCAAATTGGAACAATGAAAAAAAAATGTCGGGTTTTGTTGCACACAAAACACTTTTAACTATAAAGATTGTTGAAGATCATGAGATACACAAACAATGCAAAAACTTGAGTTTTTAACATGAATTTCAGCCTTGTCCTCTACCAGTTTTAATTTCACTTTGTGAATTGACAGCAGCACTTCATCAAATTAAAGGTATGCAGGTATAAAGGTATAATGTCCATTTGTGCAGCAACCAATGTCAAGTAAAATTAAAGTACAGAAATCCCCATTGAAGGAATGTAGCCAGTCATAGGAAACGCAACAGCTTCACTGATCATCTGACTAAATGAAGCAGTGCAATTTGCTTTTTATATGTCATGTTTTTGCTACATAATGCACTTGCCTTGGTTTGCCTGAAACATGGAAGTTCAAAGCTTCTAAAATAAGGGGATGTAGTGGTTTTCAAATTAAAAGTTTGGTTACAGACAACCTTGTGTGCCAAAGGAAAATTATTTTCCAGAATGAGTAAAAATTCAACAATTATGTTTATCGCATTTTGCTTATTTGTCTTGACAAGTTTGCATATTTGTCTTATTCCATAAAAATTTCACTAAATATTAATCACCAAGATTATCTAGTTGTACATATCTTTGATGAAGGTTGTTAATAAGAAACAAAAATCCACTTAAGAATGTAATGTAACAAAGACCTAGTAGACTGTAGGATAGGAACCAACTCCATGTGGGGGAGATAATTTTGTGATATACAGTATAGTGTATTAGTAAATCTACATACTTTTTATTTAAGAAATGTATAAAGAAGATCCTTTATATATGTATATGTACAGTAGCGCAGTACAAGTTAACAGATGGTTAATCAATTTAGTAATACAGTTAATAACAGATATACTCACTCACTCATTCACTGTCTATACCTTTTATCCTGTTCATGGTTGTACAGGCACAAGCATGCTGTCATAATAGATATGAAGATAACTAATCCTAATAATAATAGAGACTACTCCAATGATCTTCCACTTGATAGGTGAAAAATATTTTATGGAATACAGAATATTGGTGGCATGGTGGCTTAGTGGTTCTATTGCACCCTTCTATACTTCTACTGTATCCATCATCTACGTATGTAATTAAAATAAAATTCAATTGAATTAATCTGCATTATGTGTTCAGATATGAGTTTCTGAAGGGTTTGTTGCTATAAATGTAATTTCATGAACTCACATTCAAATGCTAAGTAAAGTTGAGAAACATCCCACCCCTCTTATCTTATTTACCCAGCAACAACAATACCACAAAAATATTGTAAGGCTCATAATTCATATCTTTCAAACGACAAAAAAAAAAGAGAAAAAAAGAAAAGCATTTTGTCACAGCACCATGTCGATGCTTTACACACTAGGTGCTTGGGTTCACAAACAATACTAGGCTAACAGTAACATTGACTTAACTTGCACTCGGTTCTTTGACTAAAGCATACTGTAAGTACGCACAGGCACTACACTCTTGTTGAATACTAGTTATCTAGTTTTATCACAACGAATTAGACTCATTTTATCTAGTGCTTTCTACATCAATAATAGTCGCTGGCGATGGTGGAGATTTAGATCTGTGATAAGAAGCCAACGGATGATGACACAGGATCAAACCGTTTGACCCAAACAAGCTTTTTAACCTGCTTCAATTTAAGCATTCAGCAGCGATTGCGCATTCCAATCAGAGTCACCGGGTGGAGTGACACGTGTTAGCGTGTTGTTTTTGCATAATTGATCTGATGTTAAAGTGCTGCATATTGAATCGCCTCTCGTGCTCTGACAACTCAAGTGAACGAGCGACGCTCTCTTAACAGTTTGTGCACATCCTACGCGCCCAGCCCGGCGGTAACGAGCGTGACTCCCGGGCCTGAGCCGAGCCATGTCATGCGAGAGACGTCTGATGAATGTGACAGAACGACAGAGAAACATAATGAAAAGCCCATGTCGCCGTGTGGACATGTTGTATAATGCTTTGAGGTGATTTAGCTCCAGCGTTAGGTGGGGAGGGGCGTCCACATACAGCCATAAAAAGAAATATACGCATTTGGATGAGATTGTGTGTGCGAGAGAGGAAAGAGAGAGAAAGGAACAAGAAGTTGTGAATGCAGTTGTGGTGGCATAAAGAATGAAGTCACCTGGCTTTCCCTGAGCTTTGAAGGTCAAGGAGAAGCTCCTGCATATTCATGGCAGGGGCCAGTTTGAAGATCGATGGGTTTTAATTGTTTTTTCCTGGGCTGGGGAAAGAAGTGCCAGCAGCTATTGATTGGTTGCAGACAAGGCCACTTACATGTCATGTGTGTGTGTGTGTGTGTGTGTGTCATCACCCAGACACATGGCAGACAATGGTGAAATGTGACAAGACACAGTGTCAACACGAGACTCGACATCTGCATCTGTCTTTCTGAGCTGTGTGTTTGGGGTGCTGTGTGTGTGTGTTCGCGCACTTCACCCTAATCTTGTGACATGGGGTGAGGGAGGGGAAAGCAGCATAGGTGCATTATGGAGTGTGTGTGGTTCATTATGGAGTAAGTGTGGCAGTGTATAATCTCACACTCACTCACTAAACAGCTTCAGTGCACTTCTCTTTGGTGAAGTTGCAGTGCCGAGACACAGCTGTAGTCCACACAGCTTAGACACCAATAGGTTTAGAAATAACGCAAAATACAGGAATTATAAGAAAAAAAATCTTATTTACTAGTGAGTATTAATTCAGCATTGATGTGTTACACATATTTCTGTAAAAAAAAAAAATCAGGTGTTAATGTAATCTTGTTAGTGAAATGTAATGAAGTAATGTTTATTTCACTTGTTTTACACTATAGACAGATCATAGCAACCATTATGCAAGTGTAAAAATAAATTAAAAAAAACAATAATATACATATTTAATATATGTTTTTATGGTATTTATTTTCAAATCATTATGCTAGTATAATAATTATAAAATAATATGTGTGTGTTATTTTTTTGTCATTAGGCTCCCGGACCATCAGATCCACACAACAACTTGGCACAGGTTTTACGCCGGATGCCCTTCCTGATGCACCCCTCCCATTTTATCCAGGCTTGGGACCGGCACTGCATCCAGTATATATACAGTACCGCTCTGGAAAAAAAGTACAGACCACTGCAAAATACAAACATTTCAGATCTATGGAGGCCACACCCTACAACCCACAGCACCAAAAGGATCCTGGTGCAATGTTCCGCCTAAAAGCCACCACAGTACAGCCCAGAGGTCTTGTTATGCCCTGAGGGGCAAGAGCTGCCCATGTGGCACAAGGGGAACCTACACAATACTGGACATAATGTTTTATGTTGTAATGTTAGAGCTGAACATTGTATGTATACATGCAAACATACACAAATAATTTTGTAATTAAATAAATTAATTCATTCAAAATTAAATTCGTACCATTATTGAAAATTTAATGGAGGACTTGCCTATATTAATATACACCCTATAGTGATATATTTCCAAAGCTTTCAGATATTTAGTGATTAAACAAAGTGTACCTTTCATAATATAGTCTACTGCGGATGTTGCTAGTCAGATTTCAATTGAATAGCATAAAATGTTCCTGATTGGCTAAATCAATCTACCACTCAACAAGTATTTACATACTGTAGATAAAAATCTACAGCAACTTAAATACAAGCACAACACACTCTTAAGGCAAGATAAATAAAATAAAATAAAATAAAATAATTATCATAAAAGAAATTGAGTATCTAAATAACAATGTCGGACTCGGAATACAAAAGTAATCAATTACACTAAATTACTGTAAAAATAATACATTATATGAATTTCTTTATTATAAGTTCTCCGGAGGAAGTGCATATACTCAGATGACTCTGTGTTCTTCTAAGTACCCTTTAAATAAAATCTATACATTTCACCTCACAGTCAGGAATTTCCCCCAAAACATATGTTTGATATTAACCATGTTGGAGGCTGAAACAAAGTGTTTGTTTTCATCTAAGAGCTTTTGTACACTCCACCATTCTGTCCAGGAAGAGAAAGTAACATGCCCATATATTGCAGGTAGAAAATGCTATCGTTCAACTCTGGCTCGAGGAAAGGCCATGGCTGCTTGACAAAGGGTAACACCTGCAATCTGTAGACCAGTGGCCTCATTTTGTGGAGGTAAAGGTTGGCCACGCACCAACATCAGTCACATACCAGACCAGGCCATGGTCTCAATCAGGTTCAGGTGAAAGGGAAAATGCATCGTTTAGCCGCAAGTGCCAAAGAGAACAGCAGCAGGAATGCTATAACAAGATAAATACTGAGACCGGAATGAGAATGACTTGAGCTTTACACAGGAGTTTACACAGACAGAATATTATACTGTACTTAAAAAGCGCGTTCACTCTTCAAATATATATA
>JAQMYJ010000001.1:27203684-27319047 GCA_030014305.1 Clarias laeviceps
TATATATAAATTCTAGATGTACCATAACGCATAAACCAGTGATAAACAGTTATAAAACTTTTTTAGGTGTTTATGTTAGAAAAGTGGTTGTTCTTCTGCGGGACTCCTTAAAGAACCAATACGGAGCCCTACAACAGAGTGTTCACATATCAAAAAGTTTCCAAGTCTATATAGGATGCAACACTCAAGCACCTTTCCTTGCTGCTGGGTCTCAGAGGAAAAATTCTTCCTCAAATCTCTCTCTTTGACATCTCAGGAGATTTCTGAATGCCTGTTTATTTAAGTATCAACTTTGTCACAAATGTGCTTCCTAAAATTCCATTGGAGAAATAAAGCCAGAAAAAACAAAAACATGAATCATAACTGGGAAAGAAATCTGCTGGTTTGAGCTCACAATGTCCTAAAAACAAATGCTTTGCCATCACTATAAAACTGAAATCTCTTTTCCAAATTTAATTACAGTAGGATAAAATATATTCTAAATGCATTATTGTAACATTAAATGAGCATACTCAAACACATTTATATATGTATTACCATATTTTCGTCTGTTTGTCTGTCTGTCTGTTTATCTATAGATCTATGAAACTCTGTACTCCATCCAGGCACCATGGAGGCCAATGGAGATTTTTATTCTTATCCTGATATTTTCTAGCCATTCTCATCAATCCATCTTCTTGCTGGTCTTGCTACGCATCGTTTCCAATTTCTGCTTCTATTACCATATTTACAACTTATATAATATTTGGAATATATACTCCTGCACTTAAAGTTCTTAAGTAAACATGGTAGCATGGTATCAATTAAATTCTATTAAATTTTATCACTTTTAACAAATCATATTTACAAAAGGCAAATTTACAGTTATTAAAATTCTGGATATAAGATGAATTATGTTTAGATTTATAAATGTGTAACTTTATCAATTTGTCCCCAAACTTCCTGAGGTGACTTTAGGAGGAAACCTCGAGAAAATCCAGACTTAAAAGGGAACTCATCATTATCTTGGTGATACTGGATAGAATAAATATAATAGATTATAATCTATAAATGCAGATCACTCTTTGCCGTCCGTTATCACCCAAATGAGAATGTTGGGTCTGGTTCCTCTCAAGGTTTCTTCCTATTGTCATCTCAGGGAGTTTTTCATTGCCACCGTTGCCCTCGGCTTGCTCATCAGGGACAATCTGATCATTTTGATTCATACACATTCACACTTCATACAAACTTCCATAATTTCTTTGTGTTGTGTAAAGCTGCTTTGCGACAATGACAATTGTTAAAAGTTGCTATTTATACAAATAAAATGAAATTGAATTGAAATAAATAATTCCCATCTATAATAATTTTATGGTCAAAAGTGCAACTGTATATAACAGGAAGTTACCTACTCACTCTCTATACCACTTATCCTGAACACGGCGTTCTGGAGCATATCACAGGGGACTCAGGGCAGGATACACCCTGCACAGGGTGCCAATCCATCACAAGGATTAAAAGTACACACATACTGTAGTAAATTTGGAATTACAGACTTGGCATGTCTTTAGACTGTGGAAGGAAACTGGAGTACTCGGAAGAGACTCTCCAAGCACAGGGATAACATGAAAACTCTATGCACACAGACCAGATGTGGGAATTGAACCCTGGAGGTGCAAGGCCACAGTGCTAACCACAACGCCACTGTGCTGTCCAGCAAAACTTTTTGTATCAAATGCAGTGGAAAACCATCTTCAATGTTTTTAAGTATCCTCAGTAGGCACTTGTACATGCACCATACAGCATGGACAGAAGCATACGGACATAGGGAATCAGTATGGATCAGGCAGGTCAGGAGGGCAGAAGCGGTCAGGATCATGAGTAACTCAGGAGTGGCATGTGTAGCTTGACAGAAGTGGAGAGAGAAATGCACTACTGTACATTTCTTCAAGTATGTAAAGAAGCATGTAGATAGTACTGTACACTAGTGTTAGATGTACATTACATTAGAATGTTCTGATAATACGTTTACGGTGCACGGTGGTGTAATGGTTAGCACTGTCGCCTTGCAGCTCCAGGTTCTGGGTTTGATTCCTGCCTTAGGGTCTGTGTGGATGGACTTAGCATGTTCTTCCCGTGCTTGGTGAGTTTCCTCCGCCAGTTCAAAGACATGCAGATAAAGCTAACTGCTGATATGTTTTTACAAAAGGCGTATGCTTAAAAACACCACCCGTGTTAGAAACTCCACATTACTCATAATATAGGAACAGTTATGTATGCAATGCCCCTTTAGAGAACGCTTGAGGAATCCTTTTAAAGAGTGTAGGAACCAGGAGAATGTAAAGAGTCTTATCATTACACTATTTTTCAGTGTATTGATGTGTTGTGTTAGACTTAGACTTGCATTTCTTCCATTCTGATACGGTTCCTTTCTCTGTCTGTTGAAGTCGCTTTTCTCCCCTTGTTGTCTCGAGCCTGTGTCTGCCGAAGAAGAGGATAATCAGCGTTTGCCGAAGCAGAGCAAAGAAACATTTAAGTGGCGAAGGGAGAAGGAGATTGCGGGAGCGACAGAGGAAGAACACACAGGGCCGGCGTGCCGCTGTCAAATCACGACCGATTTTCCGTAATAGATTCTCCTGCAGACACTCAATCCCGTTCACAGACGATCCCCTTTTATCCAGCAGCATCAAATATTTAAACACTCGTATTAGTGCTGGTGTCATCTCCTCAACCTGGAGCTTATGGCTCCAATCTCTTTAGCACCTTCTCCATCTCTCTCTCTCTTTCTCTCTCTCTCCTTCCATTTCCCCTTATACCATCCACAATGTTATCTCCCCCAGCCTCCATATACCCTTCTTATCATTTTATATTTCCAATACTTAAATCGTTCCCCCAACACCCCGCCCCCACCCAGACTTTTTTTTTTTTCCTTCTTACCCTTCTTTCCTTTTCACTCTTTCTATCGCCTTTCAATTCCGAAGAGGCAAAGCTTACAGATTGCTGTGGAGAAGGAGGATGGAGAGGAGAAGCATGGAGACAGCTGGGAGGTGAGGGGGGGAGAGACAGACAGAAAAGCCAGGACGACATCGGCGCGCTTGACTGATGCTTTTCAAGAGGGGCAGTCTAGCTTGTCAAATCGGCCTGGCTGCAGAAAAAAAGAGAGAGAGAGAGAGAGAAAAATGAATTGGCATATCTATTCAGCTTACTGTGAGATGTCATGCAACACAGTTTCATATTCCCCGATAAGGTGCAATAAAGCGATTGTCGGGGAGAGTGCAAGCGAGAGCGGGTTTTCTGGGCCTCGGCTCTGTTCACAGGAGAGGCAGAAAAGAGATCGAAAGAATGTGGAGGGAGCTGGTGCAAGTGGGCCGACTAGCCACACTTCTGTGTGTATGTATGTGTGTGTGTGTGTGTGTGTGTGTGTGGCCACTGGGAGAAGAATCCTCTTTTGTCACCTCTGATGAGCTCATGGAGCGTAGCCGAGGTGCGGTAGGTGATGCATTCATAGCCTCTGTA
This sequence comes from Clarias laeviceps, assembly GCA_030014305.1. Classification (NCBI taxonomy): domain Eukaryota; kingdom Metazoa; phylum Chordata; class Actinopteri; order Siluriformes; family Clariidae; genus Clarias; species Clarias laeviceps. The sequence continues at coordinate 27,207,180 of JAQMYJ010000001.1, forward strand.
CTGCATGAATGATGAGATGTGGGGAAAGCGGTTAAGGTAGAGAAATCTGCTTCTATAATGGACACGAGCGTCTTTTTTGGCCGAGGTCTAAGGAAAGGAAACGGTGGCTTGAGATGAAGAAAGCCGGTTGTCAGGATGACTAGTATCTCATAAGTGTCACCAGTAGCCAGGCAGCACCAAATGGGCAGCAGCAACTCTGAGCTTGGCTCATTTGGAAATCTTTCTTTCTCAATAATAAACAGGACAAATCTGTCCCCAGAAAAGTGAATCCTGATTTATGGCAAGTTGAGCAAAGTTTTTCTTTCTCTCTTTTTTTTTTTTTGTGTCGCACATTTTCCACAATCTCCTACTGTTAGACACAGAGTGAGTGTCACGGCATATATAATGACCCTGGAATGCTCCGAGGGAAGAGGTCTTCATTTGAAAGCGATTCGCGAGTCAGCCAAACAACAGCCGCTCGACCCTACACTGCCATTGCTATTCCTCTTCTGACATCTCATCGGGCGATTCTCCCCGAACAAGTTGAACAAACTTTCGCTATTTGCATGTGTCCAGGTTTGAGCATGCTGCCGCCACGCGATGGCACATATTGCGATAACAAAACACATATTTACATGGAGAGATAAGAGTGAGGATAATACCGTCGGGCTGGGCTGGGCATGTGTGCCATGCAGCGGTGTCAGCAGCTGCCACATACCGAGGGGGTATTTTTCTTTTCCCCCAGGGCGACGGCTTGTTTGCTGCCTGCTTTCTGTGGATGAGGTGGCAGGGCTGCCAGCACTCGTGCCAATGGGGCATCATGCTCATCAGCAGCCTGTAGCCCTGCCACGTCATTCATTGCTAAATAATGAGCCTCTCTCTCTCTCTCTCTCTCTCTCTCTCTCTCTCTCTCTCTTTCTCTCTTTCTACTTCCTATATATCTCTTCCACATTCTTACATTTTAGGCTGCCCTCATTTGTATGCTGCTTCTCTCCCCCCAAACCCCTTTATTTCTCGCTATCCTCTTCCTCTCTGTCTCCATCAGTCCATCTTTTTTGCTTCGTTCTCTTCTGCAACTATTTTCCTGCATCTAGTATCCACCCCCCTTCCCCCCCACCATCCCTGTCTCGCTCTTTCTCCCCCCTTGTCTCTCAGTCGCTGCCCCATTAGTTTAGTGGCCAGTAGAGTGTGACAGGTCGCCGTAATGCAACTCTCACATGAGCATCGCAGGGTAAGGTGTGTGTGTGTATGTGTGTGTGTGTGTGGGATGTGGGGGACTTTTCCATTAGCGCCTCTAATGTTCTGACAAGCTGGCACAGCCTTTCCTACATTCATACACTGATCGCGAACCCCCCAAATCACATGCTATGGCGCACCAGTGAAGGAAACGCACACATAATCAGTCTGGGCTATGCACTGTCACAGAGGCCGCTGATGGAGCCTCTACATGCCGCCAGATGCCTCATACTCCACACACTCTAGACACTCTGCTCCTGGCCAGCGTGATGGATTGACCAGACTGACCAGACTTAGAAAGACTGAGATCTAAGTGTCTATTTGTCATTGTGTCACCTGTCTCTGTTTCCTACTCTCTTTAAAAAACGCCATGGATCTCATATCAGAGTTTAGAAAGGGGTTTGAATTTGTTGTGCTGTTCCAAAAGCAAAACAAAACAAAAAAATATATATATAAAAACCCTACATGCATATTAGCATATTGGTGTGGAATGCATTTTGCTACTGATCACTCTTTGCTCGTACCTTTGAAACAAGATCAAATGTAGCCTTGTATGCCATGATCAGACGTTTGCTATGTTAAAAAATGTTCCTTCTTTTTTTTTTTTCTTTCACAAAGGTGAGATTTCCCATTTAATTTGACGCTTGTTAGGTGTACGATCACAGAACCTCAATTCTGAGGTTGTCAGTGTAACTGAAAGAGATTCTCCCCAAAAATAGGCACCGTGAGAGGCATACTAATGGACAAGGTGACTGATATTCAGTGTATAAAATAACCCCCCCCCCCCCAACTGAAGTATTACCTCCTTAATGAAATGGGCCTCCATTTCAACAGACAGTGCTTTTAGCATGATAGAGGAGAGACGCATGGATAAGACGCATTGACACCTTGTCCTGAGCGTCTCAGTTCCTCAAAATTATATTATTATTAATTATCATGCTGCTGTTATGTAAAAAGTGGTGTGTTATATTCCATCGCAGCAAGTGCAAGAGATTTTTTTATTTTTTAATTTATTTTAAGGAAGATATTGATGGGATAAATGCGGAGGAGGCAGACACAAACACACTCAGGCACCAACACAACCATCCAAAAGTTCAAATATTAGAACTACTTCTCCAGAGAGCTGTAATAGGACTGAATGAGGACAGGAAGCAGGTAATAACGTGTCTTGGATAGCACACCAGACAGCAGTGTATTGTTTAGTTAGCATTCATGGCCCTGTGGGAATCTAAAGAGTTTTGGTTTGAGACATTTTTCCTTGTTTGCTAGAAAGGTAGAGGAAAAAGCTCAGGAGTGAAGAGTGCGGGTCGAAATGTAGGGGTGAGAATTTATAATAATAATAATAATAATAATAATAATAATAATAGACCTACCCTCATCACCATGCAATTAGCTAAAAAAACTGAGACACACATAAGTTATCATCTTTAAATTATGAATATGATAAGAGATAGTCAGCTCCATGTATCATTCTGCGTCCTGTGATTTGTTCATCAAAGATGAATGATCTGGCCGATCCCTGTCCCTCCTGGAGGGCTCAGACTGTGAATGAAACGCCAACCGTAGCGTTAATGAGTGTTTTTTCAATTACATCTGTCATCCAGCAATAATACAATGATATATTGTGCTATATTAAATCTATGCTCATCTATTATTGTTTCAGAGTGATTTGGGGGGAAATTATTTGTATTCTTGAACACATACATTTTGTTTAAGTCTTTTTTTATTTTTTTGCTTCCAATTCCAGTCTACTGAATTAATATTTTTTGGGCTTTTAGAGCCAGGACATTGTCAGTGAACATACAGTACAGTACTTTTAAACTCTTACAACATATTATACCTCACCTTATTTATCTCAGATGTATTTAAATGTGTAAAGCTCCAGATTTATAAAATTCCTTCAAAATTCCTTCTGGATAAGCAACTATTCCTGAATGATTTTACCGAATAACCTGAAAGATTAGTTGATTGCTGTAAATAAGACAAATCAATTGAAAATGTGTTTGGTATGGTTTCATGGCAATGTCACTCGAATGCTCTTTATGTCATGTTCTGCCCCAGTTTTAATCAAACTAATTGCAATCACTGTGTTATTTAAATAATTAATTTCACCAATTCTTAAGCATTTTGATGGTTTCCATGGTAATACAGCACCATGTGTGTGTGCTGTAGCTTCCCCTAGGACAGCCATAGTACGTCCTGGCACCCCAAGACATTTCTGGTTCCATTAAGAATTTTTTTCATAGTTTAAGTTATACTTAAATACTATAATTTATAATTTGCACATCAGAAAAACTAAATTACTAAATAAATAAATTCATAAATTGATGAAATATATTGATTTTTTTTTTTTAACTAAAAACATAAAGCCAACACAGCACATGCTAGCATGAAATGATGGCCAAAAGTATTGGGACAAAAGTGCAATTCAATGTTTAAAAAAAAAAATAATGACACTCAAGATAATAAGAATAATATATTCTTACAGTATATATGGAATTGCTGTACATCAATCAATATTTAGTATGAAGTCGTTTATTTGTCAAAACCTGCTGGACATCGAGTCAAAAAGACATCACTTGTTTAATCCATGCCTGCTTGATTGCTTCCTTGATTGTACAGAAGATGGTTACTTTACTGCTACTGCTTTCTTCACCATCGTCCAACAGGTTTAGATCAGGCCATGGCTCTAAAAGCTGAACACCATTGTCACATAATCAAGTTTTCACTAGTTTAATTTGTAATGAACACAGATAGGATAGAACTGATTGGTGATGTCACCGGCTTTGTACGCAGGGACTACAAACTACAAACTATAATGCATGGTTGTCTTAATACTTTTGGCCACCACTTCATATAAAACTTATACTTGTTTTTACTTAATTATTTCATTTAAATATTATTTTACTTAACTTTTTTTTTTGTATTTTTTATTAAACACTCATGCTTGGAGAGTCAGTGTTTTGTTATAAAGACACCTGCTACCCCATAGCACTAACAAAGTGCCACTGTGTGGCACAGTAATGCAGATATTTTAAAAGTCCCTCTATTTTTAGTAGTCTTAAGTATTTGCCGTGTTAAAACTATCCATATAAGACACATATATACTGTATATATAATATCCATATAATTACTTTATCCCTCTCACAATGTGCTCCATGCTGCTAACCCAAGCTTCATTCTACAGGATTAATAATGAGAGAAGAGGAAAAGTTATGTGAGTCCTCCATGACCAGCATTGAGAACCAATGACTAAATAGTTTATATTAATGCATAGATCTTTACAAAGAATCTGCTGTAGAAAAGTACAGTTGAATGAGAGAGTAGAGAAAAATGAGAATAAAGAATAAAAGTCAGAAACACTGTGGTGGAAGATGATTTTAAAGGTACAGTATACTGTACTGAAAATACACAGACTCTCCATAAGTAATTGGACATTTTTTTTCTTGGTTTCCTAGACATCTAGCAAACTCAGGCATCTTGTACAACTTTTTTTGCAAATAGGATTTATTGCTGTTACCCTTCAATATGTAAATATGATCAATCATTATGGCAATAATCTATAAGGGTAAACATACAATAATTTTTTATTTTTATTTTATATATATATATATATATATAAGCTTAAAAGAACTGTGGATCCAATGCAGCAGTAGGTGAGGCAAAGTTTAAGCAGGGGTCAACAGGATCATACACATCGGCACAAAAATACAAAGGCACATCTTCCGACATTTCTATTGAATTAAAAAAAATCCTTCCTGATAAATAAACAACAACTGGGATTCAGTGCAATAGACACATCAACCCCTGAAACCCAAATGAGCACCATGGAAATAAACCGTCCTTTTAAACCAGATCATTCAACAGACTCAACACTGTGTTTCTGTCACAAACTGTATATGAAAAGGAGCGTAATGGACATTATACAGTAGATATAACTAGACTGTGTGAGTGGCCCATTGAAGGGAAAGGGGGGAGAGTCATAGGGAGCTTTCCACTGAGATGACACTTAGAGTAATAGAGCTGGCTTGATTGGCTTGTTGCATTGTCAGAGCTGTCATCGTCCCGGGCCTGGCGCGTCAGCTCATGACAGTGTGTTTAAAAGGCCAGCATGTGAAACCATCATGTTCCCTCGTGCTGAAAATTTATCAAGCGATGCATTGCCAGCCAGCTCGGCTCGAAAAGGCAAGAGTCATGAGCCAAATGTAATGCATTTTGTGGATCTTTAATAATAATAATAATAATAATAATAATAATAATAATAATAATAATAATAATCATCATCATCATCATCATAATAATCATCATCATAATAATAATAAATCCAAATATGCTTAAAATCCACAAAATACAAATGAGTTTTTATTTTTTTATTTTTTTTTATTACTATTTCTAAATTTATTTCAATTATGCAAAAGTATGCAGTAATTATATAACGAGTCATTAAAGATTTTTTATGTATTCCTATTTTTCTTGGAAAATAATTTTTTTATTTACATCCCCCCATTTGTTTTAGTTTTTTTTTAATAAAAGCTTATTCAGTGGTATGTCATTGCAAGATGTTCATATCAGTTGAACTAAAGCAATAATTCACCCGATCTTTCTAAAATTGAGAATCCAGTGTTGTAAAGTACACAGGAGGCGAATGAAAAAAAAAAAAGGACAGAAAGAAAATGGTCCGGAATTTGTCATATAGAGTAGACAGAGGGTGAGACAGAGAGAGAAAAAGAGTTGTGTGGGTGTGCGATGGAGTACCAGGTGGATGTGGGGATACTGCACGGCTCAGCGGCCCGCCACCCAACGCCACTCACTTCCCCTCCGATCCCCATTCATCAAGGCCGCACAGGCCACCGACCAAGCACGTCTTCCTATCATTACCCCTCTCACAATGCGATCCATGCCGCTAACCCTGCCTTCATTCCACAGGATTAATAATATCTCTTTCAACCTTCACACTGTGATAAATAGGTGCAAGGAGAACAAAAGAGGGAGAAGGAAAGAAAAGAGACAGAGTGAGACAGACTTAAAGGGGGAGGGAGAGTTTCATCAAGAACAATCAGAGGCTGAATCACTCTGACCACACATCAGGTTCAAGTCAGAGTATCACACTTATATGTTGGTTTTACATCACTCCTCTCAGGCTAATTATCCAATGCAGAAATCAACATCAGTGTCCTTATGGATTTACAAACAGTGAGCAAAATGTGCATCTCCGAATTATACTTCATCTTCATTAAAAAAAAAAAACGGATTTTTTCCATTAATGAAAATATACCCCATAAATGCTACTAACTCTAATCTGTACCAAACAAATTTATTTTTATTGCTGTCATATACACAGACCACAAAACCTTTATCACCATCCAATTAGGTCCTCAGTTTATGTTATCGTCTACAGTAATTCATCACTTTCACTTGTTGCTAATAACATTTTCCTATTTAAATGTCAATTTACTCACGTCCCACCTGTTAACCTGTACATCTAAACCATTCTACTATACGATCTATTTATGCTGGTTGGAAAATGCCATTGATTTGTCGTCTACAGCTTAAAACATTTTCTTGGCCTGTGTCTTCGGAGAGTGCTTTTAATTCTTTGCTGAATACTGTAGGCACTATAAACATCTGCATATCGATCTTCGAGTCTGTTTTGTGAAAAAAGAAAGATTTGTGAATGCAACTTCAGTCAGCAGTTCTGTCTCAGCTTCACCATCTTCATAACAGTGTAAGGACTTGACAGAGGCTGTACCACTGTCCACAGCCCAGTTTCTAATCACCCCCCAGTCTTCCAACATGAAAGTGTTGTCATAAAAGTATCCTGGGGTATGTACAGTATATAGACCTTCTGAAACAGTATGCCAACCAATTTCTGATAGTTGCTCAAAGTTTATCCCACTCCCTTGACCTTATATTTGTTAAGCATGCTCAATTATAAATTAATTTTTCTCCCCAAATCATAGTAATGTTTGCATAGACATACAGTATATTCATGTTTTTGGGAGGCAGATCCCAAAACAGATGTAACAAAATCAACATGAGACCGCTATAACATCATCATCAAACTAGGACCTCAAGACTTGTGAAGGTGGTAATGCAACCTGCTACACCACTGTTCCCTGCCTTCTATCACTAAAACCAGTAGCAAGCTCAGATGCAGATAACCTGGTATGAACCCCTGCAAGATCCTCATCCTCCAAGGCTCAGAAAAACACTGCAAGTAGGACTTATCTTCAGTGTTGATTATAAAAACATCTTCAACTATTAATGAGACTAATAATAATCACATATTGTATTCATTTTGCAAATAAAACCCCATTAGGCCCTAATGTTGAATGCTTAAATGCAGAAAGTGGGTGCATGTCTTTATTACAATAACAGTATGCAATAAAACATATTCCAAGTGTATTTTTTTTTTACTATACAGAACTTAGCAAAATTGCAAAAGTGACCGATCCTTCTTTTTTTCAATTTTGCTTTCAAAGAGACAGATTTTCTTGTATGTTTTAATGTAGTCTTGTGGAATAATTCTCCAGGCTTTCTGAAGGACTGTTTTGGCTGTCATTTTCTGTCCAGTCCTTTTACCTGAACACTTTCAGGGGAATGTTTTTCGAACTGTGACACATTGAAGCATAAACAGATGATGCAGATGATGACAGACGATCAGGCCGGTGATTAGTATACTGGTGATGCTGAATGCTGCATGGTTGGAGCAGACGAGAGGGGAAATGAGGTTGCTGTTGATGTTGTTCCATAAACAACCAATTTTTTTATTATATCTTAAGGCACTTAGCAGAATGTCACATGAAAGATTTTTTTTATTTAAGCTACATAATTAATTTTTATTTCATTTAATTTTATTTGAAGAAATGAGGAGTTGTTTTGCAATAGAAACTGCAGGAAACTTTACAGACCAAGATTTTGCCCAGCATTCATAGATTCTCCTATGTCCTAGCTTACCCTAGTTTAGTATTGGTTTGCTGGTTAAACATCTTCTCCATAGAATCTGATAAACTACAGATGAACATTTACAAGTCCTTATACCTGTTGATTCACTGATTATCTGAATAGTAAAGTGTTTTTTTTTAAGTGATTTTTTTTCTTGGCCAGCATTGAAGTATCGCAGTTTGTGAAGTAAGGCTATTATTGACTGCTTGGAACCCCTTAGTGCCACTCTGTCAGTCCTGGATGAACAGTTTAATAATGTTCAAAAGAAGTCCAAGAAATCCAAATCCCACCTGACCTCACCAAGCTCAGCAAAGTTGTGAACCACTTCCCCACTGACCATGCGACTTTGTGTCCAGAAAACTCAAAGCAGGGCTTTGTTTTAAAAAAGGGTATTTTCTGCCCTAACATGAGTTACAGAGACCTGCGCTCCGTCACTGAAAAGTGTCCATATCTATTATGGCTAGTTCCTGCTGTGACAAGCTTTAGACTTAAGCAGTGCATTAAAAATTATCTGCATGTACAATAAAGATGAACATATAAGAGTATTCCTTAATCTATATAGTATAGTGTTATATAGTCTGCTCGATATCACATGTTTCAAGCTATTTCAAGCTTAAAGCGTTGTCTTGAAAGATGTCTGCTCACACACGCCTGATAAAAATATATCTAATATCTAAAGGAATATTGGTTCCACAAATCCACGAAATCTTTTCTTAGAAATATTAGCACATAAAGTCGACAAAGAGATGAAGGCAAAGTGAAAATGGTAAGTAATTGGCTCCTACTGTTAAGGAGTTTCAAATATTTCTCAGCATCTTTAACCTCTCCTGAAGATTATTACATAGATTCGGTATGATTGGCACCATTCTAATATCACTAAATCCCCAAAGTGCGAGTGCTTAAAGGTCCCATATTTTGCTATTTCTTTAACAAGTGAAAAGAAACCTAAGAGGTTCTCCAAAGTGGGTGTTCTGCCCCAGCTGAGAAATCCCTAAGATCATGATTTTTTATTCTGATTCTTTTCTGAATGTGCTGTTTCAGTGTTCATGTAAATGAGATCACGTGCCAAGCCATACCCCTCCAGAGAACAGCAGGGTTAAGCACAACAGGCCAGAGCTCAGCAACAGTCCTGGGGAAGATATCTTCTTAGATGAAGTCATTTTAGGGGTAAAATCTGGTCTGTTTATGTTCTGGCCAAAAGTAGACAAAACATGGCTTTTTAGTATATGCACACTGGAGACCCACCTGAGTGCATGATAATTAATAGACCTAAGTGAACAATTTACTACTGTTTTTGTTTTAATACAATTTTATCACTCCCTGTCCTTTGTATTCAAGGTGCCTCAAAAATGGCAAAGAAGCCTTGCTTTCTCAGTCTCATGCTCATCCGGCCACAATCCATCCTTGTGCCTATTACTCCCAAAATTCAGTACAACTGAATCTAAATACGATGTGGGCAGCCAGAATGTTAAGGCATTCTGTTGTGACAGTATTTTTATGTTGATAATGCTTAATAAAAAAAAAATCAGACTTACCCAAGATATGCATTATGGCATGTTGACTACAGTCCCATATTGCAGTGCATTTTACAACTGCTCCTGCAATCCAGTGTTACGCTGCTTTCCTGATTATTGTCAGATGATTTCCTAAGACTTTGTTCTATACCTCCTGATTGTCATAGAGACCGTCAAGGTGCTTTTTAATGAGGTATTTCATCAGTGTGAATAACGCAAAGACATTGTGTCTCATAGAGGTGTTCATTTCACCTGACATTCCTGAAAGGTGTTCAACACTAATGTAAGTCTCTCCTCTGGATACCATCTATGGTCTAATGGGGAGATAGAAAGGCTAAACTAAGACTCTGAGAGATGGTTCCCTGCTTCTGCTGTAGCAACAATCCTTATGAGTGGGACATTTCCCAACTATGAGGCACCTTTGTTTTTTATCTTTTTAGTGTTTATAGACTATGATCTTCCTTCTAATGTCCTGATGACTGGATCCCAAAAAAAAATGAATAGACTTGGAAGAAATCTGATATCTGGCTGCAATAGTTCATCAAATAACAGATACAGATGCGTACCACAGATGGTAGCATCCACCTCAACTATTCATGAGGTTGAATCATTGTCATATTTACATGACTCACAGGAAACCACAATACCCACTCATTAGTGGTACAAAGCAGGTGAGTAAGAACTTGTAGCCATGTGTAATACAGAAGGTTGGGTCTGTATTTATAATCCAGTATAGCCTACATTGTCAAAAAGGCATTCAGCTTCCCACAATTAGATCCCACTACAATACTCTCTGGCTCAAAATTACATTAGCTAATAATGGATCCTATCAGCCTTTCCATAAATAGAGACTGTAGTCTCTAAAAATACATAATCAAGAGGGAGTTTCCTTGTATTCAAACTGGGTAATCTTCTTCTAGGGAAAACTTTGTCACTATTATGAAAGGGAGTGCATACATACCAAGGCATTCTTACCATCCCTTGGGAGGAATACATGGAGAAAGCCTATGAGAGGAAAAGGACAAAGCATGCTGACATTGTAGATTATAGATTATTGTTGTAGTAACATCTAGCAGTGGTGTACAAAGAATAGAAATCCTCTACTTGAGTAAAATTAGAGAAAAATATTATTCAAGTAAAAGTAAACGTCCCCCAATCACAATTCTACTTGAGTAAAAGTAGTCACCTTCAAATATATTTAGCTTACAGTAGTCTTTTTCATAGTAAATAATAAAAAGTAAAAGTAGTGGAGTAAAAGTAAAAAGTATTCTCTAACCAATTTACTCAAGTAAAGGACAGATATGTGAAATAAGAACATAAATGTGATTAAGGACAGTACTAAAGTAAATGTACATAGTTACTATCAACGTCTTGAGCAATTCTGCTGAAGTAGAGTGAAGAGGGTTGGTCAACCAATGCCTATAACCAACTGGGCAAAGAGACATCAAGATGGAACTGGATCAAAAGAAGTTGTGTGTGGGAAGGAAGTGCTTCCTGGTCTTTTATGATCAATAACATCTGGGTCACCGGAGAGTAAGTTAACTTCATCATTTTTCAAACTGCCTCTGCCTACATTATAATGGATTTTCCCACATTACTCACATCTGCCGCTCTCTACATGCAAGAACACTAACCTGGAGCTGAACTGTCTCTTCCACAGCTGTGGAGTTTAACCTGGCTTACATGTTTTACCCCTGCAGGACTTGGCGCATATATTTTCCAGTGGACCGGGAGAGGTACAGTTGAGTGTGCTTAAACACTGATGGGTCGCCTCAAGAGACATCCTAGATTGTTCTCTAATACAGGACATCTGAGTCCCAGGGGTAGGCCTCAAACACAGGGTACACTCATATTAATATCTATTTTTTTAATAAAATATTACAAGATTATGCTTTAGAAAATCACAACATTAAACTTTTGATCTGTCATGTATTTGCCAGAAGTCTTCAAATGATTCTGTCAGACCTACAGTTATACAGTAAAGCTTAAGAATATGCTACAACTACATTACTGTATCCAAACATGATTTATTAGTGTTGATCACATCCCGCCAGCAGAAGCCGCTCATCGCCACAGAAATATGAAATCATTATGCTAATTCATAGAACCATCATAGACACATGAGCATGATGTTAAGGTTTAATTAAAAACTGTCAATTACATTTCCTCCTCACTTGTTACAATGTTAGTATGATTTATTGGATAAGCTTTGTTTTGTTGTCTTCTTTTTAATATGTTCCATTTAGTTATGTCTTCTTATCATGGGTTTCAAAATGCGATTTGTCTGTACAGGCCCTTGTGACTTGACATTTGCAATGTGCTCCATATAGGCAAATGTAAAATGACACACTGCATCTGAATGTACATCCTCTTTTTTTATCCACATTAAAACTTCAGCACTATAGACAATGACACATGGCAGGGTGTAGATATATATTGTAGGATCCAAAAGTTCTTTTCATATATATATATATATATATATATATATATATATATATATATATATATATATATATGAACTTTTGCATACCTGATGCATTGTGTCTATTTTTTTTTTATCTTGTTTTAATAAAGCATGGTGTAAACTTTCCTTAACCATTTTTTTGTTTCATACTAACACACTTGCCAAACACATTTAATTGTTAGTTTGACCTGAACTGGCGTTCTAGTAGCCTGATGATCTTCAAGATCTGTCCATTGATACAGCACTGATATATCATTTCCCCATGGGTTTTGCTACATGTCAATCCATAGCCTGAGTAATTCTGAGAAACTAAAGCACTAAGGCAGGTCACGTGGAGGGGACACGATGCGGTTGTTGAAACAAAGGGACAAACGTGTGCTAATGAAAGGTAGAGTGGAAGAGGAGCCTTTGGCCTAGCTGCCTCTCCTCGCTGCATGATTTAAGAGTTGCTCTCTTGACTGTGACAGTGCGGTATTTCTATCACCCCGATTATAACTCGCTGTGATTATTCAACTCCAACAGCATCGGCCCCCCGACTGCATTTAGCCCAAACGTAATATCCCTCATGCATACATTATCCATCTTCCTTATTATCCTGAATCATTTCAGAATTAAATTCTGGCCCCTCCAATATGGGCGCAGGGAGTCGACTGCTTCATCGTGTAGTCAAAGGTTAAGATACCAATCAAAGGCACCTCAGCTATGTAGCCAGACACTTTAATATTCGCAAAGCGGATAATTGTGAATGGACATAATATTTTTCCCTTGCCCTGATTACCCTAAAGGCAACGCACACTTGGACAGTAGAGAGAGGGGAACTAGCACAAGTGCAGATATTGAATATCTTGGCAAAAAGAAAAATAGTATCTGGAGGTTCATCTACGAAGAGGGGAAAGACACTGAGGTTTCTGATGAAAAGACTGCAAGTAAAGAATATTAGAAATGTGCTAGCTCACTTTTGTGACATGAAGCCAGTTAGTTTCCTAGTTGAGCAAAGTACAGCACATTTTGCTAAAAGATCTGAAAACGACCCAGGTAGACATACAGAATAAATGGTATTCTTAAGCTTATTATGAGTTAGTACCTATAAAAAGTGTTTGCAATATTGCAATATTGTTAAATCTATACATTTAAATTTCTCCGTGATTTAAAGAGGTGCTTTCTTTGACTGTGCAATCAGCTTTTAAAGGACCTGATGTAGAAGTTCTCCTAAGCAGCACTGTTAGGATGTAAAGCATCACTGAAACATATCTCCTGCTTACATCCAAATTAAGACTCACTAGAGTGGTAAGAAGAACAGACACTGGAAATGGTCAGGATTGTGTGCATGCTGTGAGTGGTTATAAATCAATCTATCAAGGCCCTGATCTGCATTCCGTTTAGGATAAAGGCTCGGCGAACCCGCATCAGGAAACACTTCCATTTGCAACCTTTTGAATGCAGTGCGGCCATTGGAACCTACGATAAATCTGTCTCTTTTGAACCCTCTTGATATGCAATTCTTAAGCTGTCAGCGGCACTTCAGATCCCCGAAAGGCCTTTGTAATGCATGTAGATTATCTTTGTTGGCCAGCATATGTAGAGGCTTAGACCTGATGCATTACTCCTGCAGAGGGACAATGCAAGAAAAAAAGAGACTCAAGACATTCTTTTACAGTGAAATATGAAATAAAATTACTGTCATTCTCATGAATGAGAAGGAAACCTCACAGGATTATTGTAGTTACCAAATATTCACATTTTTAGAAATGTGACTCTGTCATTCCGTCATTCCTTATTTAATGAAACAGACTTGTTTTGTCCAATCCAATCAATGCTTTAACATACGCAAACACACCAAGTCCACTTTTTCAGTGTTCTCTCTCCCAGCAGACAAAGCTCAGTCTCTGATTATGATCAAGGCCGGTAGTAGTCAGCTCAGCAGCAGCTCCCGCTGCTCCCTCATGCGTCTAAATACAGCTTCGCCTAATTACTCACACCATTAGTTTATTGCTCTTATATATTTGTTAGCTATTAGCCACAGAGTCTGAGTTAAAGTCCATCCAGCGAAATCTTAATTACTCCAATCTGCACCCATGCACGCAGACACACGTATAAATACGGACACTTGCCTCCACACGCACACACATACTATACAATGTTGTGACAGTCAAGTGCCTGGATAATATATTTATAGGCTGGTAAAAAAAAAAAAACAGTCAGGCAGCTCTGATAGTGTGGCCCTAGAATGCTGATTTGTTTGCAGTTTATGTGATGAGAGGAATGTCAGAGATTAATGTGCAGAGAGCACTAGGCGTAATTGGACATGTAATTATTAGAGCGATGTTGAGGACTGGTTAATATGGGGAGGAGTATGACATATGGCCATAAATGCCTGGGTGGATGTGCTTATGAAAAATACAGCACGCAAAAAAAGGCATTTGGAATTGGAGGAGTTTACTAAGCACAACCTTTTGGAAGTTACGTAATTTATGACTGTCACTTGTCCTCAAGAACAATGATCAGGCCTTTATTTGTATAGGGGCTGGTGAGTGTCCCTGCCAAGTGTTCTGGGTGGTCAACACCGTGCTGTGACCTTCTTGTACATGTGTGTTGTTATTGTTATCGTTCACCTTCTCTTAGCATCGATCCGGAGAATGCTAACACGTTACTAGACTCAAGTGGATTTTCCATGCGAACATCTATGGGAGTGGTATTGCTTCATTCTGAAACACAGTCTCATTCCAAAACTGTTTTCTGTTAATTCATTCCTCTGCTTGTGTTTGTGTCTGGGAAAGACAAAACTTGAGGTCAAATGCACACAAAAAATGCTTTGTACAGTATATTTGCATTATCTTACTACTAATTTTTGTACAGTGGAACCTTGGATTGCGAGTAACTTAGTCTGCGAGTGTTTTGCAAGATGAGCAATATTTTTAAAATAAATTTCAACTTGATTAACAAGTGAGGGCTTGACATACGAGTAGTACGCATGCGCTTTGTCTGGCAAGCGTCACGTGATCACAGCTGAGCCAATAGTTTTTCATTCTCGCGCTCTGCGGGATTGTGTGTAATCATCTCCCATGCTCAGTCTCAGTGCGCGTGCATCACTCGTATGCTCAATATTAGTGCATGCGTGTACTGTTTACGATAACATTGTGACCACGTGTGTCTGCGCGTAGAGTAAAAGTAAATGTTCCTCGTTAAAGAAGTTTCTTGACAGAGCAGTGACTCTGTTAGTGTGTGTGTGTGCGTTTGTGTGTATAAGCGTGTGCGGAAAGTTGTCCTACACAGCAATGTCTAAATGTACTTTATGTTTTCTGTTGCCGTTCACTAGTTAAATCTACTGCATTATATAACATCTTCCAAAGCAAAGGTTAGTATTGAATATGAATTGTTGTCTTTCCTCTTAGATACACAGAGGAAAGAACTGCCTGTCCTTTTCTGAACACATAAGCCCGCAGACACTGTTAGTCTCGCTCTGATTGACCCAAGACAAAGCAATGCTTTCCCTAACACCAAGACTCCAGAGCCTGTGTTGTTCTCTTGGACTTCCAGCTTTGTTTGGGATCTGAATTCTGTTCTGCTGCACCATGCATGAGCTCTGTACTCCTGTCAGGTGTTTATATAGGAGGTGGATGTAAGTGAAGGAACACATTTATTTACTGTGAAACAGAAGCCAAACATAACTATGAAACATGAATGAGACAGTAATAGGAACATGGTGCAATTGACTACTCATGCTAATTAGACAAAAATGTGCTTGTGATCATGTGACAGGGTGAATGCCATGAGCATGTGAAATGAAAGGGATTGTGGGTGATGTAGTACATTGTCACCACTGTATTTTGCAATCTGTATGTTTAAAGGCTATAAATAGGCTAAATATTGGTTGTTAAAAAACAATTTAAACAGTTTAAAATAAAACAATTTTGCAGTCATACTGTTTGTTAAATTAATTAATTTGTCAAACATAAATATGTCTAATTGAATAGGAACACAAAGTGATGAACAAATACTTTGATTAAAATGTATTTATAGTAAATGACAAATTTAATTAAGGGATTTTCTCTTTCATAGAATATTGTAAGGAAGCATGAAAAACAATATATAGATAATCTCTACAACAAACAGTTTTTTAAATTAAACACTAGCACTTACAGCGGTGGTTTAGCACTGTTGTCTTGCACCTCTAGGGCCGAGGGCTTGAGTGACGGGTTTGTGGGCATGGAGTTTGCATGTTCTACCTGTTCTTTGTGGGTTTCCTCCAAGTAATCTGGTTTCCTCCCACAGTCCAAAGACATGCAGATTAGGTTAACTGGTGTTTGTAAATTATTCTTGGTGTGTGAAGGTGTGTGCAAGTGTGTGTGTGAATATGTGCCCTGCAGTGGATTGGCACCCACACAGTATTGTGCTCAAAAAAATTAAAGGAACAATTAATCCCGGTTTAACTTGAACACTCCTTATATGAATAAATATGTTCAAGTCAAACCGGGACTAATTGTTCCCTTAAATAGCTTGAAAATACAACAACAGCTTTGTAGTTAGTAGAAACTGGAGAAAAACAACACAGATTGTTGAACAAAGTGTGGACTGAAGAAGTGTGGCTATAACACAGCTCACAGATATTTCCAGTTCATCTGTGCTGCATAACTGCATTTTTTCCTTTGGCCAAGTAGAGGAGAGTCATAAAATCCCTGACCTCCGGTGGTTGTTTTTCTTATTATGTTGTGATTGCATCCCTGACTAACTCCACAATCATTGCAATACCCATGAAATCTCTCCAAAAGCTTGTTTTCATGGACTTAATCCCTGGTAGCAGTTACTTTTGCATAGTTTGTGATTTAGTTCTGGTGATATAGGAGTTCTGTTTTATCATAAAATGGTCATAAAATGCTCTGTCTTAGACTGAAACGAGACTGTTTTACACGTCACACTGGCACGTCCTGTTTCTGAGGTATAGAGGTTTAATGCAGAACGGACATGTTGGCAAGTGAAAATATCTTAAAAAAGTAATATCGATTAAATCATTGGCTATGTCTAGATTAATTTAATGCTTGAAATATTGTCTTCTTCTACTGGCAGATAATTACGCTCGCTACCATGTATGTGTCCGTGTGTGAGTGTGTGTGTGTGTCGTGGAGCCGCTGGTATAGGCGTAGGCGGACTGACACTCTAGACAGGTGTAAAATCAGTATCTGGCATGGCCACTGGCACAATGACCACTGAACACTCTGATACAGGCTCTTAACTGTCCATCTCACCCGGATCCCACACGCTCATTCCCTCTGTGCAAACACACACACGTCTCATCAGCTCCAATACTCGCTACTATCTGCGCAAAGCCACAATAGGATCTCTTTTGTAATAAAGAGACAGAGAAAGACAGAGAAAAGGGCAGCAGGTGGGGTATGGAGGCTGAGCAATCACTGAATGCTGCAGTTTAGACCAGAAGATACCTTCTCAATACCCTAAAGGTCCTAGACTGAGGAATAAGAAAAAAAATAAGAGAATGATGGACTTACTAGTTCATCATTACTAGTATTTACACATACTAGTATTTTAATTCTTTTTTTTAGTTCAGTGAGCTGCATACAGTATGTGTGTCTGTCCATGTGCACTTTAGGAAATTAGTTCAGCACTAAGTTACTGTAGAAGCCACAAGGTTTATCATTCTGCTTATTTTGCTAATGTAATAGCTTTAATTCGAACAATTTACAAGATGTGTATTAAAAACAAAACAACAACAAAAACAAAAATAAATAAATAAATAAAAAGGAATTGCCTGAACTGAATTGTATTAAATGGGCTTTTTTGCTTTCATTAGCATAATTGATTTACTAAAAAAAAAAAGAAAAAAAAAAAACCACAACCAAATCAGTTCCTGCATTTTAAATGACCATTATGAATGAGTGGGATTAATTAAGAATCACATGAGTAAATTGAAGATTACGAGAACGGATACGTGTGCTAAAAAACATTCAATATCGGGTGAGAGAGAGAGCGAGAGAGAGAGAGAAAAAAAAACTAACTCACAAGCACACTATGTGATCGTACAAATGCTAACTCCAGCTCAGAGTCAAGGTGACTTTTGTAAGGATTGCCTGTAAAATAAAGTTCATGGCTACAGATTGATATTAAATTATGTAGAAGGTAACAAAGTGAAAGGATATCACGCATACGATTGAACTGAAAACGTCACCCCCCTCAGCCTGGTTGCGTACTCGGACGATGCAATGCTTCTTTGCATAACCTTTTGAAGTATCATGATAATGGTCCTCTATAATAAACGGAATAATACTGGAATAGGTCTTTATGTCAAGGCTGTACACGCTGTTTCAGCAGCAGGCTAAATGCTATCAGTGAAGCGCAGTAGCAGGGGCGACTGTAAAGACCACAAAAACACCATGATATATGGGATGCTGTAGAAAGAGACAGAGATAGGGCAATTCTTTGTATAGGCCGTGGCTCTGATAAGCATTCAGGCCACTTCAAGCAGCATTCAGAGCATTTAGGGCAGCAATTAGCCTCCTGTTTGTCTATCCTGATAATGTCAGACTGGAGATACTGGACCTCAGGATGAATAGTATAACATCAATTCAGCTATTTAGCAGATCCTTTGTGTGCTGTTTGTTGTGCGTCTCAGGGAAAATGCATGTATCAAAAGAAAGAGTTATTTAAATGTAGAAAGCTTCATGGATTTTATATTTTAGGAGCTGATTTTTTTGGAAGTCTTGATTCTTGACTTTAATAACTAAAACACAAGGCATGAAAGTTATGATCTGTAAACAGTGCAACGTTAATTAAGCAAATGATATAATACAGTGATACCTCAGCATAAAAACATCCCGCTTCACAAAGTTTCACCTTAAAAACTGAAATTTTTAACAAGATTTTTTATGTCTGGGAGCCGTTCAAAATGTGTTTGCGTCAATGGGAACCCAAAAGAAGTAAGTTTGCATTTTGTGCAAGATTTAGTGATGACATAGCACCATGGGTCTCCAAAATGTTATCAAGACCAGTTGCAAGAAGAAGCGGGAGCCACTTTGAGTTTTGTTTTAAAAGCAGCCGGTGCCAAGAAGTATCATAAATTAAGGTTAAGTGAGGTTTAATATCTATTTATTTAATATTTTTAATTTGGAAGAAATTATCTTCAAAAATTTTATTTCCTATGGGAAAATGCATTTCGCAATACAAATTTCGCCTCAAGAACTTGCCTCCGGAACGGATTAAATTCATATACTCAGGTACCACTGTTCTATTATAGATAGTATGACAGTATGTTCTATTATAGATAGTATGACAGTATGAACCGGATTAACAGTTAACTTCAGAAATACTGGCACCCTCGATGAAAAACAATAGTTGATTATTTTGCGGGTTTGAGAGCTGCACCATGGGATGTAATAGTATTTATAAGAGCCCTTATGTAGGGCTTCTGAGGGCATAGACGAATGTGGAGGATGTGAGTGCTTATGACATGCATGGGAAGACCTTTATATTCGGAGATAGCGTGAGTTTATTAACTGAAAAGTTACTAAAGAACACTGAAAACCAAAAAAAGCAAACAGAACTAGTCGAGACAGGACAGGGCTATGAAAATGAAAAATAAACTCTCACTCCTCTCTGGACCAGTCAACAGTTTTGAGGGCTTATGTGTAATTTTATATGCTTTTAGACTTTAACTTTGAGCGAGCGCATACGCCAACCACTCTTTCTCTCCCTATGTCGTTGGCGTCTTATGTAGATGATGGCTGAGTTGATTATGTAGATTTGACTTAGTCTTTAACCTTGACGCGTGCTTTGTCTTTGGCCCTGAAACCATACCGGGTGCTACCTAATGTCCGCACAGAGTGCACAGGTATCTGGGGGCCTTAAATAAACACGCCGAATGGTGCAGCACCTTTGCGCTGATTGCGTCTGCGACAGCAGCGCCTAGCAACTGCGCATCTAGGTATCAGTTGATCTGCCTGTTCAGAACTCTGTAGCAGCCATAGCAACTGACAGATTTGTCAGAGTCCAGAGTGTTCTCTCGCGGCTCTGCCTCTCACGAGACCCGCATCGTTACAGATACATAAAAAGTATAGTGCATGCAATGAGTGAATATGAGTTGTATAAAAATATAAAAATATAAAAGTCATGTAAGGCACCTTACATATGTTAAGCAACCAAGGACCATCAAGAATTTCAAAGCAGGACAATTCGGCATGCACTAGCAAAACTGGAATTGCATAACAGGAAATGTGTTTGAGTTAACAGGATGTCCCCTGTTGTCTGTAGACTGGTGGAGACGGTGGTACACAATTTCTCATGACAGTATCCTAAAACTGTTTGAGCAATTTGGATCTATGAGATCATAGCAAAACTGTAACTGTGATGCCCTCCAAAGCCATGTTTATAGTTATTAACTGTTCTCAGTCATCAGATGTATCTTTAAGCAGACCATATTGGGCTATCGTCAGCAGCAGTGAGTCATCATCATGTGATGAGAAGCAGAAATACATGATCAGGATGGATCAGGTAGGTCAGTAGGAAAGTCTGGGTTGGGATCACTGGTAAGCCTGGAGTACCATGTGTATCTGAACAGAGGAAATAGTAATGTGTCAATGCTAAACAAGTATTTCCTTCTATCTCACAAAAATGCCAGTGGGTAAACTGTCTATAATAAATTGCCACAAGGCATGATGGTGTGTGCGTGGACTATTGTGACCCTGACCAGATAAAGGTCATTAGATATTTTTTCCCATTTGCTTGAAGAGAGCAAATAATTCTAACATAGATTATATGTACTTGTAGTTGCCTTACACAGAGTTACTATATGCTATGAACTACCACCAAGTCCATTAGCAACTATCTAAATTAAACTACCTGGCAAATAATTGTTATCTCCTTCAGGTTGGTACACTGTTAAAAAATGTGTATCCTGTCTCTCTGGGAGAACTTCGGAACAGTCGTCAACTAGAGCATTTTCTTTCAGCAAAGTTTCCAAGTGGAACCGCTGTAGAAATCTTCCAAAACATCCAAAAACCAACACGGACAAAACCTTTTTTTATGAATTAAGAATCAATATGCAAAGGAAATTGTTAGTTGGTTTGCATATGAGATGTAATGTATCAGATATGTGAGATATAATTGCCAGATCTAAATCCAAAGGGAACTGTATGTCCATGGTGTGAGCAGGCCAGTCTTTAAATTAAACCAAATTAAGAAGCTATGAGAAGCAAAGAATATTTTAGGGAGATGCATCACTGTTATGCAGGCCACTTCATCATGAAATCCTCAATGACATGAGGAGAAAAAAATAGAAGGACTTTTACATAATTACATAATTGTACATAATTGTAGGTGCAAGTACTGGCATGTACACACACACACACACACACACACACCAACTAAATATGCTTATGAGCTTCTACCTAGAAAGAGATTTGGCTATAACAGCCAAGAACACACACAGTCAGAGAAATGTGAGTGTGTTGCAGTTAATTGGGTGACCCCTGGGGCCAAAAGAGTGATTCTCCCTCGTGGACGTTAATATTGGATGAAGCCTTCAAAGCCAAACTCTCTCTCTCTTTCTCTCTCTTTTTCTCTTTTTACCAGCTTACCATCATGTTAGTCCAACACTACACTGCTTTGGCCGCCAGCAGGAGTATACACGCACACACACACACAAACACACGCACACACACACACACACACACACACACACACACACACAAAATGTATCATTTTTAAATCACTGATTAAGAAATCGAAGCAACCACCACTTTATCTAAAAGATATAAGAAAAATTGTAGCACAGCAGCTATGTTCATAACTCCACAGGAAAAACATTACTGACTGGTACAGTCAGGATTTAGGACTTATAATAGCGCATAGACAGTGCTCGTTAAAGTGGTAAATGCCCTACTACTAGCCTCTGATCAGGGTTGTGCCTCCTTTGTGATGGCAGGCCTACAGCCAGCACCTTTTACCATGTTCATGCTCCTCGCTTAACCAGGAAAACAAGGGCAAGTAATCGCTTCAGGACCACGACCAGCTCCACTGCTTCTTTAAGAGGAGCAGGGCCCTCAACTCACTAGGACTGGCAGCAAATATTCGTGTAACATCCTGCTGAATATAAAAGGCCAGCTGAGCAACAGTTTGGTGAGTAGTGCCTCTTGGGTGTCTAATTCACAGACACTCTGTCTCTCTGTATTTCCAGAGTCCAACTGTGCTGGAAACTTTGCCCCATTTGGCCCTGTTGTCCAAATGGGGGAAAGTTTGCCAGCAGTTGTCCTGGGCATGCTTCAGGACAGCTGCTGGCACATCTGGGAGCCAAGGAACTGCACCCTTTGCACCTTTCTACCTAATTGTCACCTCCCTTCCCCATTTACCCTCCACTGATTTTGTTAATAAAAGAGCACCTTTTTTACAAACATCCATCCAACGGTGTCTGTGTTTCGATTTGCCCTGCTCAAGGTTTTACATCCTTGCTTGTGTTGCCTGACCTTATTGCAGCTTTTGAGACCAGTGATCATACCAATCTCCTTGATAGATTAGAAAATGTTGTATGAGTTAAAGAAGCAGCCCTCTCCTGGCTTGGGTCTTACTCAACTGTTTGTTATCAGTTTGTAAAAGTAAATGGTGCCTTTTCTACTTGTACTAAAGTAAGGTTTGGTATTCTGCAAGGTTCTGTTTTTAGCCCATTGCTATTTTCTCTCTAAGCATTGTATTAATTTACACCTTTATGCTGATGACATACAGTTGTATGTTTCAGCAAAGCCAGAGAAGAGACACCAGCTTAATAAAGTTAAAGAAAGCATAAAGGACATTAGACACAGGATGCTTAGCAATTTCAATCTCCTCCATTCTAACAAGACAGAAGTATTGATACTTGGACCACATGTGGAAAGAAGTAAACTTTCTAAACACTCTGAATGGCCTTTATATTTTATCATGGACAGCAGTAAAAGATCTTGGTGTGATTATTGATTCCAGTCTTTTATTTGAAGCTCATGTAGATAATATTACTGAGGTAGCTATTTTTTATCTCAAAACTATTGCCAGGATAAGAAATATATTGTCACTATATGACGCAGAAGTTCTACTAGGCACACATTAGTCCAGATTGCAATAGCATTTTGCAGTCATTGCTAGAACTTGGAGATATCAGCACATCACCCCTATCTTATCAACATTACATTGGCTTCCAGGGAAATTTTGTATTGATTTTAAAACACACTATTGACCTATACAGAACTGAATGGTCTTGTACTACAGTAGTGCTGAATGTATTGCTGGTATTTTATGATCTGCTATTTCTGCTTTAATCAAAACATGCATGCTATTTGTTGGTACCTCATATAATGAAAGCTGCAGCAGGGGTCAGATCCTTTTCTTACAATGCCCCACAGTTATGGAATAGCCTTCCAGTTAATGTTGAGGACTTATGTTTAGTTATGTTAGTTAATGTTTTGGACTTACTGCATATGTCCAGTCAAGCCTTTTACAAATAGTTTTTCATTAAGTAAAGGAGCACAGCTTGGGGACTCATGGTATAGAGTTTTATGGTATGTTTGGATGCTGTCTAGAAGATGTAATCTGTTGTACATCTTGTGTGTTAACTAGTTTTAAATTATATACACACTTTAAATTATATAAACTCTTTATTCTCTTCATTATGGCTCCTTTGAGGATCATGTTCCATTCCTTGACAGCTTTTGGTTTTCTACTTCTTTCTCACTCCCTTTTTCAACTATGTATTTAGCACATCCTGTACACGATATCTCTGAGCCCATCATGTCCCTTTTTTACTCTATATGCTAGCTCTTGAACTTTGCCTACTGCAGAGTTGCATTATATCTGGTAAGTAATCTACATCCTCACCTGTGCGTATGTGTAACTTACTGTACTTGTGTAAACAATTTCTCATGTTCTTTGTGCATTTAGAATACACTATTGGTTGTGAGGAGTTTTCTATCAATCATTGAAGTTTGCATGCTAGTTAAGAATTTAACAGTAGCTTTCTAATTAACAAGTATGACTAATATACTGTAGCAAACTTACATAGCTAATCAAAAATAATGCTAGTTGAGTCATTTTCCTGCTGAGGAGTTCCCATTTATTTATTATTTAAAAATTTCCTTAGCTAACAAATAATGTAAATTTGTTATTGCAAATTAATAACTTTCAAGAGAGTTGTATTTGTATTTGAAAACATAGTTTCTATGAGGTATGAACAGTCCCTCACTCAATTACTTATTCTCTCTACTGCCTATCCTGTACAGGATTGAAGGAGAGCTGGAGCCTATCCCAGGGGATTTGGGGCATGAGGCGGGGTTCACCGAGGACAATGAGCCAATGCATCGCAGTGCACACAAGCAAAAACACACTCACTCACTCTGGGCACCTTGGACACCCCAATTAGCCTACCCTGTATGTCTTTGGACAGTTGGAGAAAACCAGAGTATCTGGAGGAAACCCACCAAGCATGGGAAGAACATGCAAACTCCATGCACACAGACCCAAAGGCGGGACTTGATCCATTGATCCTGATGGTGTGAGGCCAAGTGTTAAATACCAAGGCACCACGCCACCGAGATATGTACAGTATACTGTAAATGTTGCAGACTAACTATCATTTAGCCAGAATGGCAATGCATATGGATTTCTCACAGCTTAGTTGTTATTCATAAAAATCATCAGATAACAACTTAATAAATAGAAGTTGATAGAATCTAATAAAATCTTTAATCAGTCAGCTTGCTAGGCTACTCAGGTCATTTTTGGGACTAGTATCTAATCATTTGAACATAATTGCTATCAGATGACAGTAGGTATGTTTACATGGCCCTAATATTCTATTAATAATGGAAATAATAGCCTAATTTGAATAAAACTGCACGATGTAACTATCTCCATTACTGATTAAATGCTTTGTGCACATAAATGCCCATCTTATCACATCAGTGTCTACGAGCTAAGTTTGGATCATTAATCAGACTTGTTTAAATCATAATGAAAAAATATTGTCCATGTAAACATAGATAATTGGACATATCTTTCAGACAGAATAAAGTAATTCCAACCATAAAGTTCAGCAACCAAACCCATCCCATTAACAACAACAAAACAAACCCAAACATCTTATTCATGCGCTGTGTGTTTTGTTGCTCCTTGACACTCAACAGTCCAGGCCCTATAAATCAGGCCTCTTCCCAGCTCAGGATGTTGAGTGTTTCATGGCTGATCATCTTAGATTTATCTCCAAATATACTGCTGCGGAATGTACTGTCCACTCAGACAAGTTGTTTCGCCGGGATTTGCTCTCTGTTAGAAAGAGTTATGTACACGCAGCACTTTATGTCTCGAGTCGTGGGGACAAAGCCGTTTACCTCCTATAGCAGTGGGCCTTTCTAAATCCACTTATCAATCTCAGTGCCGTTGGACAAATTCTCCCTGGCAGCCGAGGCAGGAGAGACCGAGTCATCTTTATGGAGTTGCTCGCTCAGTGTCTACACATCAGCTGGCTTTTTACCCCATAAATGCATGCAGAAGTGGTGTAGTGTAAACAAGGTTGTATTTCAGGTTCATCACAAAAGACTAACCTTTTTTACTTGTGCACTCTGGATGAGTGTCTGTCTAGGAATGTTTCAGAAAAAAAATTATCTGAAGATGGGCAAGTAAACAAGCCAGTGCATTACTTATAAAAACTCAACCTTAAAATGCATTTTTAGAACTATATATCTCTCCTCTTCTCTCTCTCTCTCTCTCTCTCTTTCTCTCTCATACACACACATGCACACACTCACAGCATGACCTTTGGTATTTAGTGGCAAAAGGGCACAGCCTTCACATCACAAGCCACTAGTGATGATCTGTGTTGGCCTGAAGCGAGGCATATGTCTGTTAACAGCGGGCGACAGATACAGGTGTCACTATCCAGGCTTTCCCGCATGACCATAGGCTATGGCATGGCATCTATCCCTCCTTATCACACTCCCTCTTTCTTTCTCTCTATCACTACCTCACTCTTTTTCTCTCTTCCTCCTCTTTGTCTTTGCACCGACCTTTCTGTTCCCCTCTTTATCGTTCTACCTTCTTATGTATCATTCCATTCTCTTGCTGTGCTTTCTTTCGCCGTCCTTCATCCATCGCCTTTCTCCTCACTCTCCGTCTCTCCCTCCCTCTCCTTCTCTCTGTCGCTGCCTGAGGGCTGCGAGGATGGCAGGACCCATGCTAATCACGGGTGACACATCATTGAGGGGAGCGGGCTGTTTGCTGTCAGCAGTGTTTTTGGTTCATAATTATTTCACGAGTGTCACGTCAGTGTCAGGCTCCAGGCGAGCCGGAGAGACAGGCGGCCTGCGGAGGTAGAGATGGAGGGAGGGAGGGAGGGACAGAGGGAGTGAGATAGAGAGAGAAAGGGAGGGAATGGGGGATGTCACTGTTAGCCATTTTCTGCCCAACACTTGCACTCCTTCAGAGTCGCCTACACCAGGAGAGAGAGAGAAAGAGAGAGGGAGGGAGAGAGAGAGGGGTGTGATTAAGGCTGTAGGGTCACTCTTGGGACTTGTTTTCTAAATCACTGTCAGATCTCTGTTAGTGTTGAGCGCACACAGGGTCATGAGAGAGCTCCAACAAATGAGATTTGGACCGACTGAGTGTTGTCATTTTAGACCGAAACAACTTAAAGACCCAATACTGTCTTGTATCAGGAAATCTATTCCGTTGCAAGCAGTTGCAGAGTAGAAAGAAATTTTCCTTTATGACGATGCCTCACAAAGAAGACTAAGCCTATTGTTTGTTCTTAAGCAATGAACTAATGTTTTATGCCTAGTCTTTGTGGTGCTAAAAAGATTACCAGTTGAGTATGAGGAACCAAAGTTCCTTTAAAAATACACTTTAAAAAAAAACTGTATTCAAGTTTAAATAAAACAAAACAGAAAAAAAAAGAAATGTGGATACAGAAAGGAGAGAATAGGCAAAGATGAAGAAGCTAAGGTTTGGACAAAGGTGGCAGCGAGAGCATCCAGTGGAAGGTAGGAAGAACAAAGAGTGCAGCGTGGGCTTGCTTTTTTACTCCTCTTTCTCTGGTGTCACGGGCGTCAGCGGCGCAGGGGAGGAGGGAAGCAATCAATGATTTAAACAATAATGCTGCTCTCTGTATTCCCTGTCACACTCGCGCCTGCTTGCCGCTTCGAGGACTGTCACACACTGTCTCCAGCTCGACAGCTTATCTCCCGCATCCTGCTACTCCATCTTGTAGCTGTCCGCCAGTGTCCTCTTTCACACACACACACATGCACACACACACACACACACACACACACACTCCTATCACTCCCACTCTCCATTGCTCTCTCTATCTCTCTCGCTCTCTCACTCTGAGCAGACTCTGTTACTCACATGATGCCTTCACTCCTGGTTAATACACTGTGTCCCTCTGTAACCCTCCATCTCTTTGGTTCCACACCTCCTCCTCCTCCTCCTCTTCCTCCTCCTCACTCGTAGGATGAAGTGGCACAGCCACTGCTTTAATGGAGGCGTCTTTCCTGCTTAAATATCGAAGGCCTTTGGTTTGGCATTCACGAAAGCATGTGGTAAACCACTGAGAAGACAAGTCGACAGTAACCCAGTGTGTCGTAGATAACTCCCTCATCTTTGCCCCGCTCTGAATCCCAGTCTCCCATATACACCCAATTTCACCTGCCAATTCACACAGTCTGCCTTGTGCTTAAAGATATCACCTTAAATTAAGGCAACGGGACAAACAAATTACATCTGTCACGTCCGGTTTTCACAGAGCCGACAGGAATTCAATACAGGAGGCCATGTTTGTTCAGTGGACTTCTAATCACACTTCTACGCCGGTCTTTCTGCGAGGCGACTGGCTTCCAGACCGGACAGGCTAAGGTTCAAAGGTTACAGAAGTCGCTCTTGTCTCTAACCTGCACGTGTTGAAAGGTAATCTTCAGAATCAATGGATTCGTGGGGACGGTCTTCTCTGGGGAATGTTAACCCTTGTGCCATCAGGCAGGGCATGGCAACTGTGCACAGCTAGGGGTCAAGGGTCAAGCCATCCACCCACATGGCTGCCAGCATACTGCATCATTGGCTGGAAATAAGAACAGAGCTAAGTAAGGGAGTGAAAAGTGCGGTGTATATCTAGTGCTAATAATAGGTTACAGGATTGATTTTGTTAGGGTAGAATTAGCAAATATACAAAACATGGTTAACTCATCAATTGCCAAAATGTATTGGAATCCTTATTTGAGTTGCTGCCATATGGCAATCAATGAAAGAAAGAGTTAACTAGCAAATATGCTAATGGCTTGAGGACATAATATACATAAAATATACATGATTTATTTAATTTGTTAATAGGCTGTACATTTAAAAATGATGTAATCTCATTGGAAATATTAAAAAAAAAAAGATTGAGAGAAGCCTTTTTTCCTCGTGTTTTTCAGGACATTGGGTGACCTCCTCTCCAACATGTTTAATATTCCAAAAATTCAATAGTTGTTAATATATTCAGGTAATATGGAAAAGTAAACTAATATGAACATAACCTATGATGGATGACGCATGGAAATAAATGATTCAAACATAAGATGTTAAATTAACGAATTCATATTCCATACCGCATATCCTGTACAGGATACATCGCTGGGCAAAACAGGCAATTTGGGAATGCCAATCAACATAATCTGTATATTATTGGACTGTGGGAGGAAACCCACCAAGCATGGGGAGAACATGCAAACTCCACAGACAGACCCGAGGCAGTAACGATTAGCACTGTGGCCTCGCACCACAAAGGTTGAGGGTACATTTGAGGGGCGAGGCCACAGTGCTAATCACTACACCACCGTGCTGCCTAAGTGGATTCACAAATTATTGCAAAAGAAAATTCAACAAAATTAAGCATTGGTATAGTTAAAACAGTCTGGGACAGGCAAGAATGATGTAGGCTTTATTAACATAATAAATGATATGCACTCACCAGCCACTTCATTAGGAACACCTGTTCAACTGCTTGTTAACACAAATATCTAATAATCATCATATGGCAGCAACTCATAAGTTTAAGGTGATTTAAGTGACTTTGAACGTGGCATGGTTGTTGGTGCCAGACGGGCTGGTCTGAGTATTTCTGAAAATCTACTGGGATTTTCACACACAATAATCTCTAAGGTTTCTACAGAAAAAGAATAGCCAGTGAGGGCAGTTCTTTGGGTGAAAATGCCTTCTTCATTCCAGGGGTCTGAGGAGAATGGCCAGACTGGTTTGAGTTGATAGAAATACACCAACTCAAATAGCATCATGCTACAACTGAGGTCTGCCAGGAGCATCTCAGTACGGACAGTACATTGAATCCTGAAGAAGATGGGCTACAGCAGCAGAAGCCCACACTGGCTGCCATTCCTATCAGCTAAGAACAGAAAACTGAGGCTATTAATCAAATGTGCTTAACAAAATTGGACAAAAGACAGTTGGAAAAACACCTGGTCTGATGAGTCTTGATTTCTGCTGTAACATTCAGAGGGTTAGGACAGAATGTGTGGTAAACAACATGAAAGCATGGATCCATCCTGACTTTTATCAACAGTTCAGGCTGCTGGAGGCGGTGGTTGTGTTAGTGTAATGGTGTAAGGGATATTTTTTTTGCATACTTTGGGTCCTTTAGTGTCAACTGAGCATCCTGTAAATGTCAAACCCTACCTGAGTATTGTTGGTGATCATATCCATCCCTTTATGACCACAGGATGACATGTCACTAAGGTAAAATCATCTCAAACTGGTTTATTGAGTTCACTGTACTCAAATGGCCTTGACAGTCACCAGATCTCAAACCATTCCCTTTGGGATGTGATGGAACAGGAGATTTAAATCATGGGTGTTTGCCAACAAACCTGCAGCAACTGCTTGATGCTATCATGTCAATATGGACCAAAATCTCTAAGGAATTTTGCCAGCAACTTGTTGAATCCCTTCCATGAAGAATTTAAACCAGTTCTGAAGGCAAAAGTAGTTTCAGGTATGGTTTTACTGAGAAGATGTCCAAATAAGAAAAATAAAAAAAATAGCTGTAATGATCAGATCATTTATGATTTTAGAGCTAGAAAAAAAACATTAAATAAACTAGCATTAATTAAGGCTAAGTAAAACAATAAAAAACAGAGAACAGTTGTAGGTAATATGTAGCCTTTTGCATAATGTTCAGGTTATTCACTGCTACAGAGAAAGGGACACATT
The DNA here is from genome assembly GCA_030014305.1 of Clarias laeviceps. NCBI lineage: Eukaryota > Metazoa > Chordata > Actinopteri > Siluriformes > Clariidae > Clarias > Clarias laeviceps. Next base: position 27,237,540 of record JAQMYJ010000001.1, read on the forward strand.
TGTAAAACCAAATTTGATCAGCAAAGGTTAATCAATGAGCACTATACTGATTTAATTATTATGTTTATTATTTTATTGCAATACACTTGTTGATTATTCAGATGTTGTTTATTGTTTTTAATTGACATGCTTTTCATCGGACAAGTGTGAAAAGACAGATATTTCTCCAGAATTATTGGCACCCTTCATGAAAATGCTCAAAACCATTATTCTAATATTGATCATTCATATAATGAGTCTATGCAGTTAGTATAATTCCTGCAAAGGTTTTTCCCTAAATAGGTAATTGTGCGAAAAAATGTCTGCAGGCAAAATTATTGGCACCCTTCAAAAATACCATAAATAACACTAAAAAAATTGGAAAGATTGGAAAGCAAAAATCAGTTTGAGGCTTATACATTTGTTTAAATCCAAAGTATCAATCATTGCATGCATGGTTTTTTTACAATATTATTTTTTTTACTGCTTTTAGTGATATTGATACACATAATACTGACAGTGTTTTCTTTTATTACTTATCCAAAGACGTAGTGATAGGAATCCTATTTAATTAGTTTAAAATCTTCCAGTTTTGGCCACATCTGTTTTACATATAAATTTAAACAGGTGTGGATATTAGAGTTTTGATCCATAGCACTGAACAGATACACACAGTAGCATTATTTTACATCATAGTACAGTATAAGATAAAAAGATAAAAACATAAGAGAAACGAGATAATGTAGAACCTTCTTGATACCAAACCTGCTTTGGTCTGTTGGTGGTCAGAGAGTGAAGATTGGCTTCTTCCACAAAGCTCTTTCCTCAGGTCTCCAGCCACACCCAACTCCCAGCTCAGAGGTCAAGGGTCACCACACAGGATAATTACACGTCTTTGTTCTTCTAAATCTGACACGAGTGCTTATTAGCATGGGCTTAATTTTCTTAATGATGACAGAACTCATTGTCAAAGTTAATGAACATGTGTCAAATGATCTCTAGAACAACTGCAGAGTAAAGACTTTCAAGAGTCCTGTGACTGTGGTACATTCATACATACATACATACATACATTCACTGATATTCTTGCAAGCTGATGTTTTTTTTTCCTGTTTAGCCTTCATATTTATACACTATTTTATGTGGTTTTGCACATTTGTTTTGTGTACATTAAACTGTATTGCAGGATCAGGTGCATACCAATATCTAAAAAAATACACAACAGGACAGTAACAGTATATTCTGGTCTAAAATCAAGCCTCAACTCAAGTTTTTGTGCTTTTTCCACTTGATTCAGCAGTAACTGTAAAAAATCTGAGAAAAATCAAATAAGATCTTCACTATATGTACATAAAATTAAAATAAATATTTTCACCAGCAAAAGGATCAAACGAAAATCAAAAGAGAACTGATACATTTTTCACCACAGCTGAAGGAAGGACCTTGAAGTTTCTAGAATGTTCCATCATGTTTTGTATTCTTTCAAACAAACAAAAAAATCACACACTTGCCTTGACAGCTAAATAAATTGCTCAGAGGAGGATTGAGTTAAAGCAATTTGAAATGATTCACGAATGGAAATCAAATGGTGATCAATAGTTAATATGTAAATTCAAGTGATAATAAGGAGCATTCATTATACTAACATAACAGCTGTGTGTATGTGTGTCACTTTGAAAAAAAAAGTGGAATGAGCGACACAAGTCAACTTCCCAGAGGAGATCAGTTACCTTTTCCTCCCCCTCTCGTCACTTTCCTGGGTCAAACCATGTTTACACATTTGACACCGCAGGTGGCCTCTTTAAAAATACATGAACAATAAATATAATCCACCTCCTACTCCCCTCCACACACACACACACACACACACACACACACACACACTTGTGCTGTCCACTCTCTCCAGGCCCCATCTGCCCTTGTTTGGTGAGTCCAGTTAAATGGGAGACAGGAAATGGGAATGAAAAGCAAAGCCCCCTGCTCTTCCAGGGTGACTAATATCCTTTGTGTCAACATCAAGGCATCCTCGGCACAGGCGCGAGCCCAACCGGAGCTTTATCTTTCACACCGGGCCGCACCACGCAGCCCCATAATGAGGCCCATTTCAGCTCCTCATCCTCCACCAAATGGCTGCCTATGATGGCCAATAGCTCTTCTTTCCATGCTGGAGTCAGGGTAAGCATGGTAGGAGCATATACAAAGGTGCCTTTATTTATGAACCAATTGATACACGACATACGTTTTCTCAAGATGTGAGAATTTAATGAACTGAAGTAGCCAGATAAATATATACATTGTGATTTTTGCTTTCCATTATTCACTGGAATTAATATTGGAGTTCAGACCAATCAAATATTTTATCGTTTTACTTTATGCAATAAAAAAAAGTATTAAGTGGCGTATTCACAAATCCATTCCGCATTGGTTCTTGAAAGCGAGTACTCCTCATGGCTTAAACTTTTAACACCACATCTTTCTTATGACATTCATTAAGGTAAAAATGTGATATCTTTTGAGTTTGTTCAATGTGACATTACTGAGAAGTACCAAAATGAGATGCAATTGCATCATTAAACAAATGACCTCTTGAGAAGACAGCAAAAACACTGGCACAAGGACAAGGCACTGAACAGGACATCCATCAATCTTGCAGGATCAATTTTCCAAAGGTCTCCTGAGCAGGAATAAAGGCAAACTGAGGTTAATCTGCAGAAATTATGTTCTTATTAATAACCATTTTTCAGATCTCTAATGCCTGTGGAAGAGTAACTCAAATGTTAATCAAAAGTGATAGCGAATTCCGCTGTCTTCTTCCACCCCCGAAAAAAGAAAAGTCAGAGGCATTCTGCCGGCAAGCAGAAAAATCACATTTTCTCTTTTCATTTATTCTGTAATCATATTTCTCTGTTTGCTTCCGCAATGCAATTTCCCCACGATGTTGTCCTACAAACCTGGTACACAAGCAAACCTTAAAAGTCGCTTTCATTTTTAACGTCGGGTTAACAGAGCAACGGTGTTTCACGCCGCGGGAACAGTTCAGTGTGCAATTACAGTTAATTTGTCCAGCTGAAAACATCTGAAAGCATTTGTCTGCCGGATTCTGGCTGGATGAGAATATTCATGTCTTTGACTTTCCACACTCAGAAGATAATTATTGTTATTACCATCACGGTTGAAATCACTCCACAAGGACATGTCATGACAGCTAAAACTCTGTCTCTCTCTCTCTCTCTCTCTCTTCACAGCAGAAACTGTCTTATTAACACCTTTTCGAAATGTTAATCAATGCCTTTTTATCTCCATGCCTTTATCATCTAGCACAATGACTTTTATGTATACAATTATTCAATCCTTCTCCTCTGTCCTCATGAATGCATTTATAGCTACTGTAACATTATTGATTTAGCCATAACACTGTGTCGTTTCTGTATCATAAACAGGTCGACGCTGTCTAAACAGATGTCAGAAGGAACAATGGGGTTTAGTGTAAAACACGGCCGCTCTGACAGGATATATGATTAGCTGCTGGCGGCGGTAAAAGGGATGGCTTGACACGTGCACAAAAGGCAGGCTCTCCTTTTCAGAAGGAAATAAGAGGCCGCGAAGTGGACATCGCATTGAATTGCGCACACCAGCCATGGTGTGAGAGCCCAGGGTGCCTATTTCTGAAAGAGCACGGGGGGAAAAATCAGTCAGCATCCATAAAACTGATGCAGCACGTATGCTGGACACACACACACTAAAGACCCTCTGTGGAGAAAAGTCACTTTTCTCACAAGCGCAGGGGTTAAGAGATACAAGCGGGCTGGGAATTCGGTGAGCATGAGCTCTTAAACAAAGCACAAGCACACTTTTTTCTTCCTGCCAAGGGGTTAGATTTTAAATGGCGCTTTGCTTGAGTTACCTGAGGACAGCTCTGGGCTCACAGCTGTATGAAAGCAGTCTTTGAGTTAGACGCAGCCACATGATATGGCAATCGGTGTAATATATTATCTTTATATTATCCTCCTTTATTTCTATATTCTCTTTATCTATGCTGCTTTGGAAAGAAGGAGGATTTGTGTGATGATTAGGCCTGGTCAATACTTTTTTCCCTACTAGAAACTAAATTTCATTTGTGTATATATTTAAAAAAAATTGCTAGACAAACCTTTGGACACACCTTCTAATTTCATGGTCTTTCCTGATTTCCTGTTATTTCTTTCTACATTAAATCAAGGCTGAAGGCATCTAAAATATACAATAATCTCCTTTGAACAGTTGATATTGAGATGTGTCTGCTGGTTAAAGACTTCATAATGGCTCTAATCTGAGGTGCTGTTTGTTAATTGGTGATTTTTGAGGCTGGTAACTCTAAATGAGCTTCTCCTTTGCAGCAGAGGTAAGTTTGGGTCTTGCTTTTCTGGGATGGTCTTCATGAAAGCCAGTTTTATCATGGTGCAATAACTGTTCCAGAACAGCTGACCTTCATTTCTTAAAATAACAACTGACTGTTGTGGTTGTTACTTAATCACTTAATGCTATACGTGTTATTTCATAGTTTAAAAAAATCTATCTATCTAACTTGTGTCCAAACCTTTGACTGATACAGTACATTTTCAACATAATCATTTTATAAATTTATTGTTTAATGCATTATTAAAACCTGGAGAAACAGTTCTGACCCATCAACTTTCATGAAAGAAATAACATAACAAAAAAAAAAAAAAACATATATGACTTTAATGGGAGATCACTTAAGCCTTTTGGAAAGTTGCATCATAAAAACTAAATCAGTAAGTAAGAGCATTTCCACTAAAACACAATGCAACAAGAACTCGCAGGATTGGGACTAAACAGCTATGTGGAAATAAGAAAACTGCTTGTTAGTGAGGCTAATAAACAAAAGCCTTCAGTTTGCTGTAGAGCATAATGAATAGACTTTGAAGAAAGTGAAAAAGGTCATGTGGTCTGACGAGCCCTGATTGACCCTGTTCCAGAGCAATGGGTGTGTCAGGGTAAGAAGGGAGTGTTCACTGTACAAGCCTTTGGAGGCAGTGATACTGTATGATCTGGGTTTGCTTCTGTTGGTCAGGTCTAGGCTCTGCAATCTTATGTGGCAATAAGATGAAGTCTGATGACCTGAATATACTGAATAACCAGATTAACACATCTATGGAGCTTTCCGGTACTGATGGCACAGCTATATTAAAGGAACTGTGAAAGAGCGGTTGTGAGAGCATGAGGAACTACATTGTAGGTTGTAATCAAAGCTAAAGGCAGTAAAAAGAAATATTAACGAAGATAAGTCCATACTGTACCAGAGCTTTTGTTGTTTGGTGGCTTGTAAAGTCAGAAAGGCTAGCTCACCACACATGATGTGACAACCAAGGAAAAAGGCATCACATCATATCATATCACATGATCAATTTTCCTTTAAATGTACAGCCAAAAAACAGACACCTTAGATACTAGGATGTCAAGATTTTCAACATCTCTTCATTGGTTGAATTTCAGCATCTTGGTCAGGATCATGGTGAACCCAAAATCGATCCCACTGAGCATGAGCTGGGTATAAACTCCATCTTTTTACTTACACTTGCACCATCACATTCACTTATACCTAGAGAAGCTAATTCACATACTGGTACATTTTGTTAAGTGGAGGGTGTTTGCTACACCCATTCAAAACCTATCCAAGCACCTTTACACTGACAGTACTTGGAGCTTAGGATCAAACTGAAGACCCTGAAGCTGTGAGGTGGCAACTCACATCCTTCAAATTTACAGTAAGCATTTTTGTTTTTTTTACCTTTTTACATTTTGCAGAATAATTTAGAAAAATAAAATAAACATTGCTTGGATTGTTCAGTAAAAAAAAATGTATGGCGCTTAGTAAACTTCATTACTCACCCAAACATAGTTGAATCTGCTTTACACCAATTTACTGTCAGTTCAATAATTCACAGCTAGATGAGTTTATGGCCCTGTCTGGGCAAGCTGCTAAATCTGAATGGCCAAATAACGAGATTTTAGCGAAGGGCTTCTAAATTACCCTGGGATTTGTCGCTGCCTGTTTGTCAGTTGGCTTGTGCTCCAGGTCATGGGTGGCATTTGCTTGTGTGTCCCCTAATTGCTGAGTTGCACACAGACAGATGAGTGTTGATGCCTGACGCGGTGGACGATGGAAGCACTAATAATGTCCTGTTATCGGTGCAGGGAAAGGGAGTGCTAGTGTGCAGCGCTGCAGAGTCACACTCTTTGACTTTCCTCTCCTGTTCTCTTTTTAATGAAGCATGGAATGAAAATGTCGACTGTAAAGATTGTGTTTAAGCATGGTGGCATTCTGTGATGCGCAAATAGTTAATGTAATGCTTTATGCTTAGAGCTAATTGTTATGCTTTACTGGTATAGCGGATGATTTTTTATTTATTTTTTATTTTTTTGCTTTATAAAGAACAAATAAGCAAAGGAAGAAAATGTATACCTTTTTTTAACAAGACATAATATATTAACACGGATTTTGTTGTTCGATGTCACCCAATATGAAAAAAAAAAATAATAATTTATTTACATTTTGGAAATGGCTATGATATAAGAGAAAGTATACACTTGTTTTGCTTCAGTAGGAAAATATGTCACACAGTAGCACAGAGGGTTGTGTTTTATTCCTTACAGTATTCTGCAATTATTATTATACCTTTACTATTCGATCCATTGTCCTCTTGTGTATACACTTCTTAATACCTAAAAGAAATAAACACTTTAATAATTGCTGATTTAAATCACATCAACTATGCATTCTCCTCCATCCAGCAGGTAAAAATCTACAAGCTTTTGAAAGCAGTTTCTTGTTAAGATTAAACTTAATAAAGTTAAGATCTGTTTACAAATCACATTATATTAATGTAGTATAAAACCCCAACCCAAATCTAATATCTCAAAGTAAGAAACTGGAAACGTGAGCCGGAAAGAAACCTCACTGATCCATTACCATCGCACCAACAAAGCTAAGGTTTAATTTTTTATTATTTTTTTTTATACCAGTATTCCCTCTATCATTTCCCAACTAATGGAGCAGCAAATAGGATAACAAGGCCCTGTAGATTTGTAGGCCGTCACTGGAAATTAACACATTTATGAGCTCTGTCTTTATTAAACAAATCATTGATTTTATGTATGGGAGTTAGTACGCCATATCCAGGTGCTGACTCCTGATTGGGTGATCCGGGCTGTTCAGTCTCCGCCTACACTCCTATGATCGCATCTCTTTCGAAGAGAGAAGGAAGAAGAGGATGCCTGGTAGACCACCACGGCGAGGAAATAAAACCACTGCTCGTCAAAAGCTATAACCCCCTCCCCTGGCTGGACTGTAACACACACATATGCACTTTTGTTATATATGAAAGCTTGAAGCAGGTGTGTGTGTGTGTGTGTGAGTGTGTGTTGTGTGGTCAGGGTGGTGGGGTGTCTAGCAGGATTCTGGCATTTTTAGAACCCCTTCCACTTCTTGCTGTTTGATCATGTTGCACTGCCTCACTTAGAGATGGCTTATACTCTGCTTACTTTCTCTCTCCATCCTGTCTGTGTTCTATTCTGAGCCCCCCTGCGCAGGCAGACACACACAGCTGGATGGTGCAGCAGACCTTGGCGTGCTGCTGGGAACGCCGTGTGTCTTCAGGTCTGAGACTAAGATAAGACGGGAAGCCCTTAATGTAATTTCAGCGGAGGAGGGCGATCTGCCCCATGCAGCTCCCATGCTGGGCCAGGGTTTCTTTAATGTAAGGCGGCCTCTAAAGCGTACTATCACATCAGACAGGTGGCGGGAGGGAGAGACAGAAAGAGAGAGAGAGAGAGAGAGAGAGAGAGAGAGAGAAAGTACAAGTAAATGAGTCACAATAGAGACTCCCACTTGGACATACTCATTAAATCTTTCCCCTCTCTCCCACTCTGTTACACATACTCCATCCATTTCTCCTGACTTTTGCACTTTCCTTTCCAGCTGTTAAACTGAAATGTTCATATAAGCATCTGTCAGGTTTTTTTGAAGCCGAATCACATCACATCGACTACACACTCCAAGAAGTCACTAAGACTTTTGGTCAGTTGGCCACACTATAATGGTCGAATAGTGATGTTCTTCTTCTGTGCAGGATAAAGAGGAATACACCGTTTCATTTAACACATCTTACGACCCTGTACGCTTCCACAGTTAAGTGACAGAAATGAATAGCTGTGTGAGACATGCATCTGACAAGACAATAATAAGGAGGCATTCTGCACTCCCCGGTACTGCCGTATCACAGGGGCCATCTTTTCTCTGACTCCGCCGGTGCCGGAGCTGCAAAAGTAATAATTAAGACTGGAGTGATGGGTTGAAATAATGTCTCTGTTATTAAAGGTGCCAACTACTTCTAAACAATGACTTGCTCAATTACCGTGTGGCCCTTCATTATCAGGACACTTCAGGAAGTCGTATGAATCGGTGACATGTGCGTCTCTTTTGAGTGCTGGGAATTTTGATCGCTTGCTTTTGCTTTTAGTCGCTTTTGTGCCGGTGATAAGTGAACATGGAAACAGGCATCAATGGGTGAGTGTTGGTGAATACAAGAGAGATAATATGTTTAACAACTTTAAAAGGGTTGTCAGCTATGATTGACTGTTTTTGCAGCCCTTATGCTACATGTCCAATTTACTATAAACAAGGTTGAACCTTGAGTTTTTTTGGGGAAAAAAACAGAAGTTTGCATTTTATTTACCAGCTCACTAGGATTAAAAAAATGATAACAATTTAAAAAATTATCCCCATCTGCAAACAATAATAGAATATATATAATGACACATTACACATAATAAAACATGGCAGTGGTGAGAGTTTTATTACCTTAAATCCCTATGACACTACATAGATCTAATGAGCTGTTAGCACACGAATAGTGAAGTGAGAAGAGCCTATTTGCAGATGAATGAGCCCCTTCAGCTACTGTACTTCAACTTTAAATCTCCAGAGTCCTTGCCTTGCTTATAATGGAGCCATCTTAACATGTTGGTTATCTGATAGAGTCCAGAGAGAATGTAAAAATGCTCTAAATCAAATGAGAGAGAGGGAGAAAGAGTAGATGTCTGCTTAAGCGTGGGTAAAAGGAGCGGTCACGTCAAAAGCACTCCTCACCACTCTGCCAGCCTTCACCAGTCCATTTAGAAACAATGTTTAAGAGACTGAGGGCTGAAATTTGATTTTGAATGGAGAGGGACCTGGGTTGCGGATGGCCTTTTTCCTCCTCGTGCTCCAGCTGAGCGCATTAACAACACAACAGAGTGCTAATGGTTAGATGCGTGTGTGTGTATCTGCAGCATTTTTTTGTAACAAAATCACTTCCAGCATCAGATTTTCACTTTTACCTGTGTAAAGAGGTTCTGGAAAGGCCAAATGCATAATTAGGTTACATGCTAAGTCGCATAGTTTGAATGTGACTAAACTGCGGTGCAGTTCAAGCTGTTTCCAGCAGGTGGATTAAATTGATGAAGGACTTCATTTTAGAAACTCACCCAGTCCACTCTAGTGTACCAGGCATTATGTCCAAGAACAACAGCTCCATAGATGGCTGAATGTTTTTGACGTCTTATTAGTCACACTTTGTGTTTAGACGTGGACAAATTGACAGTGTTGTTCGAGCTCAATCAGGCTCAGTCATTTCCTTGGTCCTGGTTAACCGGTGGACGTAGTGAACTAGAAGACAACATATAAAGAATTGATTTAAACATTCATGACATTTGTTGTCTCCATGTAGGTACATAGCCTGTTACATGTCTTCCACAACATATCTATGTGAATTCAGTGACATAAAAAATCTCAGCAATAGGATACAAATATTTAGAAATTATCGCTTAATTAAACTCGCACATACTGTACACACATTTAATCTTAGAGTGTGTTAATGCTATCCAGTTTTGTACTATAAGATAGATAATGATTTAAACTAGTGATTTTGTGGACTAGCTTATGTGCAAGTGGTCAGATGAATAACACCAATACCAAGGTATTTACATGGTTTTACAACAAAATACCCAAAGTGTCCACTGTGTCGAGGAGACAGTGCTCGGCCCACGCGTTGCGCCAGTGAAACACACTTACCCGGTTCCTCCGCGCGCGCCATTGCGCACTTTCATTTCTTCTCGGACTTTATTTTACGCATATTGTCTTCGGGGTTTCAGAGAGAACCTAATTCGCCCCCAAAACGGCCCCGAAATCCCCTCGGGGAACACGGTGAAGGGAAGGAAGGGGGGTCGGTCTGATGGGGGGAGTGTTGAGAGAAGAGGAGAAGCAGGTCAGTCAGTGAGCGGATCGGGCGCTGAGCGGCAGCACTGCACCTCCAACACAGCGCGCCAGGACCGTTAACACATCCACCTCTCTCTCTCTCTCTCTCTCTCTCTCTGTCTCTCTCTCTCTGACTCTCTCTCTGTCTCTCTCTCTCTCTTCTCTGTGTGTCCGTGCACGGTTTACCCCCTCATCGATACGTGCAACTGATACTACCCGGGAAAACTCGACCTCACACGGCGATCGTCTTGGCTGTGCGCGCAAACTTTTTCCTCCCCTCGCATGCTCCGCGGCTCTCTCTGCGCCTGGCACGGACCACGAAAAAAAGTTTCGCTTGTGCAGGATAAAAGGACGCCCAGGATCTGTCCAGGAAATACTTTACACACCGTAAGTGCTCCGAAATGTTGTGACAGAGATGTTTTGCCCTGCGTTCGGACTGTTACGGCGATCTTTCGGTGTTTTGTCTGCGTATGTGTCTCTATATCTGTGTGTTTGTGTGTGTGCGTATGCGTGTGTTTAGGTTTAATTCTCAGGGAACTCGCGCTCGCCGAAGAGTCGCGTGTCTGTGGGGAGTCAGATTAGTGAGTTAAAACATGAACCAAGCGCTGCTTAAAAGTACAGTTTTAGCATTAAGAGCTGCCTTAATAGGTTTTCTTACAAACATCTGGATACTTAGCATCTGTCACATGCTAGTTCTGGCTTTGATCGGACATTCTTTTCGTCATTTCCAGCTCGCAAAGACACTAGATTATGTCCTCGATCACATTTTTAATCAATGGTTACTTTGATTAAGGACCGGTCAATGGTTTGCTGTGACACTAATATATTAAAACAAATTAATCAGGTACGGAAGAGTTAATGTAATTAGTTTAAAAGTCTCAATCTGCTTTTTTTCTCTCGAAAGAACTAATATTATTTGTAAAGAAAATACGCGCTTCCAGTAAACACCTGCACAGACTCGTGCCATGCCCTGTCTCCGCAGCACAGACTAACTTCATTTGAAGCAGTTTCCCCATGTGGATTAAGTAGATTTCAGACAAATCCTCCAAGCAGTTAAGAGCGCTGTTTGGATCACAAAGGGGCACGATTTAAAAATCCAAGAAACTAACAAATAAACCGTGGCCGCTCCATGTTGGATGCATCAAGTTTTTAGTGCAAAACCACGCGTGTTTACGCACCAACACTGTACCTTAGTGGCTGTCTCGTAAGGGGTAGCAGTCCCAATATTTAAAATCAAACAGAAACCAATTACTGTGTCATTTTGGTGAGAGATAGACTTTGAAATATTGTTTTTTTTTATTACTGACTTTTTCTCAGGGAATTAAGGCGCACGACTAAACGCATGTTGCGCATAATGAAATAACTGTTTTATCAAGTTTTAGCGCGCGCGCTCCGGCATACTTATACACACCCATGTATATACAAGCTCGAGCTCACACACACACACACACTCTCTCTCTCAGAAGACTTTTCACTTCTTTAACGGATCCATGAGTTAGGATGCGCGCTTCATTAGTACAAGTTCAGCACACACAACTAGGCTGCATGAAAAAAAAAATCCCGTGCTGTCCAACGTGAGGAAACACCTGTTCAAATAAACAGGATAATTACTAACTTTTACATCCTGTACACCAAATCGAAAACAACAAAAATACACACTTTCTTGCTTTTCTGGACACCATTATTATCCAAATAAACAAAATCAAATAAGGATTTAATTTGCACCCAACTTCTTTAGGATTTTAAAATATTTTTATCAGTTGTTTTCAAATTAATGATGTGATGAATTGAATAGGTCAGTAGAAAAAAGCTATACTGATTAAAATGGGCTTGTGCAATGGCATGCCAACCGGCATCTAAACTATTATCGGTTTTATTTGAATATTTAATTTATTATTAGTGTAAAAGAAACTGTTTTCAAAGTTAATAAATAGAAAGTAGTTTAAACTACAAGTGGATTTTTTTAATTCATCCAAGTAGCCTGCATATTTTTCATATCTCCTAGACAACTGCATATTAATGAAGTTCAGTAATTATCTCTCAGCACACAAACACTACATGATTACACTCAATAGTTAATAAACAGACAGAAATAAAGAGTGAATAAAAGAATATATATAATAATAATAAATAAATAAATAAAACAAAACATCAACAAAAAACAGCAAAAAGGACCAAGGGAGAAAAAAAACATTTATAGTCGATACAAATATATACTATTATAACTATAGAATAATTACATATCTTATTAATATATTACAACTGTAACTATTATTAATAAATTCAAATGTTCTTATAAAACGAAATGCGCCTTTATTAGAAACTTGTTCATTGATGCTTATTTTTAAAATTCATTCACATTTCTTTTAAGTCAACATATTCGGTGTGATTTACTAATATTCGCAACAATTCTTTGTCACATAATTTCCCCCTTTTCTTGTAATTTCTGTTTGTGGCGCGCTTCATAAATGTTAATGATCCGAATGGAAACGTTTATAGACCGTACCGAATCCCGTCGCTTCAGATCTGCGCCGGCTGCCAGTTTCATCTCAGAGAAATTCAATAATGAAAAAATTATGACATTCCAAGATGAATGTGTTTATTGACACTTGCCGTGCTGGTCGGAGCTGAGTTATGGAATAAATATTGGAAGATGAACTCTGCCTTGGAAAAATACTGCACAATCAATCGGTTTATTAGTTCGGTTTAATGCGTAAGGTTCAATGCGCATTATTAATTGCAGTTCAATTTACACATGTGCGCAATCGGTCTAAGTAGCAAAGGTATTAAAATGTATTTACAAAATGTAGAATAGCTCTGATAAAACACACAATAGCCACATTCATTTGAACAACGGTGTTTTGGTTTTTATTTTATACTTTGCTCTAAAAAAAATCGAAATGACCTTTACGCATGGATAAGATGGACTACATAGACACAAGAAGGGGGAAATACAAAAACATCAGTGCAAAGTTGGATGTCAGGATTTTCTTTTCCCACTTTACTCCCATTTTATTTGCATTGATCCGAAGTAAAATAAATGCCGATTCCAGTGTCCGGATCAATGTGGCACGAGTTTATTTTAATCTGGATTTGTGGGATTTTAAAACAAGAAGAAAGAAAGAAAGAAAGAAAGAAAGGAAAACGGAATAATGAAGAAGGGCATCTGTTGTTTAGTTTTTTTTTCCACCCATGATGAAAAAGAGTAAAACAATAAAGAAGAAGCCAGAGCAGTGTCGGAATTTTAATGCGAATATTTTATAGACTTGGTGTAGGAGTGACAAAGACAAATCCATCCGGAGCGCAAAGTAAATTAAGCGCAGATTACTCACATGTCCCGGCTTCATTAGTTCTCATCGACAAGCACAAGCTCGGCTTCTTTTTTCTCTCATATATTAAAAGCAGACACACACACACACACACACAGTGAGAGAGAGAGAGACGCGCGTGTTTGCGTGTTTGCATGCGCTAATAAACACTAAGCATTACTCATTTCCCTACACATGGTGGCATGATTACTATTCATTTCCTTGAAATCATTGCAATTTAGTCTCACACAAAGCTTTCAGAAAAGTTCATTTAAAACTACGAAAAAAAAGTCACAGAGCGCTATTAGAGAGAGAGAATGATGCTTAATAAATAACTAAATAAACCTCTCTAAAGATGGGACCTGATCTGCACATTAGAGCCCTTTAAAGACTTCCTTCTGGTCCCCAAAAATATTAGGACAGAAACAATTACTGCACCAAAGATCCAAAAGCTCCACTGTGTTATCTGTCTCAAGGGTCTGTCCTGGAACTGCTACTGAATACTGTTTAGGAAGGTAATGTGCGGTTTGGGACACAGCCCTGTAACGCGCCCTAATTTGTCTCGTATTATTTTGGAGCTCCCAGACACGCCTGATCCGTGTAGCTTTCTTTTCATTTCATTGCCAAGCGGAACATTTCAGATTTTATGGTGCTGAAGAGCACTTTGTTTGGTTACAACAAAACAGGGCGCCTGGACCGCACTCATTCTTATGCTTTAGTCCTGGGAAATCATTTCCGTATTTATTATTATTATTATTATTATTATTATTATTATTATGATACAATTTATGGCCACTTTTTTTAAACGATTTAATAGAATACAAAAATTGTAAAAAAAAAAAAATCCCTATGCATTGTTATTATTATTATTATTATTATTATTATTATTATTATTATTTAGCCTAATTCGTTTTCTAGAAATAAATATACAAAAAAAAACACAAATTCATGTCTAAAATGTGACACACTTTTTTGCCTAAATTAATATTTCCTGTTCCAAATTCATGATTCCATTCCATTTCCGACACAATAACATCATGCATAAAACACTTTAGTGTAAATGTAGCACATGGATTGATATCCATAAATATTTCCTATACAGTATTATTATTATTATTATTATTATTATAAATATTCCTTCTCTGATATGTTCTAGTTAAATCAAAATCATCTTAAATTAATTTCCACAACAAAGGGCTTTTTAGGCTATCTATCCTCCATAAAAAAAACTAACAAAAAAAACGCTGAATCGAAACACTTCGTTGTCACATATTGGATTCAGTCAGGCAGTGCGAGCACATCAGGTTTTTGGAGCGAGTAAGTGTTTTGCTTTCCCCTCTCTTCTAGTCTCCCAGTGATGCGAATGGGAGTTTCAGTGCTGGAGAATAAGTTAAGTTAATTTTGCGCTCCCTCTCCCCTAAGGCATTAGCAGTGCATTTGGCCGAGATCGATCAGAGGCAGATATCTATCAACTTCTCCTTCTCGTGCTGCTTATGACCATCCCAGAGAGCCTGGGATCGGCCCGTCTCGCCAATGGACACATTTGCAAATGTCATTTACTCTATTCCAAACAGTATATCTTTATAGGTCTACTTACAGACATGTCTTATATTTAAACTCCATCCTGTATCTTATATCATCTTATATTTGCTACATGTAAATGAAGTTAATGGATACAGAAGAGATGTGAGTGATTTGCTCGCTCTGGTTGCAGTGGCGATAACAACTAACAGTGCAATGCTGGGAAGGTTGGTGGGAAGAAACACATTGCTGAATCACCAGGTGACTGATTCCACAAATAATAAATCATTAACATTTGTTGAACGTATATGTTGGTAGGAAATGATTGGCACTCTCATTATGTGTCTGTTATGGAGAAGGCATCTGTAGAGTGCGCAGGCTAAATCAGTGTTAAATCTCTCCCTCTCTCTCTCTCTCTGTATCTGTGTCTGTGTGTAACACATTCAGGCAGCAGTGGCCAGTGGTAGAGGTGGGTGGGGTGACTTCTTTGTAGTCCAGTGCTGGCTCAGAGCACAGAGGAGCCAGACACCTTGCAAATAATCTGGGCTTAGTGAGGAATTAGTTGGCTCAGGTGGGTGGGATGAGACAAACAGTCCGCCGGCCTCTAAAACGAATAGCCGAGGCAGGACAGGAAACTTTGAAAATCATTTTGTTCACAATGAATCAATGTTGCCCGGTGAGCCGAGCGCAAAGCCTTATTTGAAAAAGCAAATCCGAGCTCAGCTCGAGCCTCGTGTCACTTCTGCTTTGTCACTCGCTGAGTAAATTGTGCAAATTCTGCGAGCAGAGAAAAAAAAAAAGACAGTGAAACTTCAGCAACGGGCCCCACTTGTGCTTATGCACATGGCGAGATCCAATAAAGGAGTGATTGATTACTGCTATTTATCGCCAGCTTTTATTGTGTGTCATACACTGAGGGGAATTTATTTGTTGATAGTGAAGTGGAGTGGTGAGGCGCAGCTTGCACGACCAGTATTGATCTAGTTTGCTGGATGTCCAAGTGTCATTATCTTTCGCCCGCGTGCTCGCTCTGACATTAAATCTCACTTTCATGTCTGCCGAATGCAGGTGCCGTTCTTCTTTTTTTCTTATTTCTCATTCTGCAGCTGAGACACATTATCGAATTGTCCCGTTTTAGATTTCATACTGGAGGGAGGTCTGATTCCAATTCGGCAGGATGTACGAGCTGCGTGCTTCTGAGTGGCAGCCCGGGCTGTGTTTTCAATACTATCGACTGCGTTTTTGTCCTTCGGCCTAGAGCGCTTCTCTCTCAACGCTGAGTGCCTGTAACCCGCGATGCGCAGTTTTTTCCCGCATGCATCTCTAAGTGCAAATATTTGAAGCTGACAGAATTGGGGCCAGCATGCTAGAACAGGCGACCTCCATTTCAAGTGTGTTTCTGCCTCTGCCTCTGTTAAGTAGCAGCTCGACTGTGGGCTGGGGGAAAACACCAGTTTACTCACCAAGGTGATTAAAGACCAGGATGTCCTGGAGAGCTGTTAGATAGTCGAGACAAGTTTTCAAGAGCAAAGTAGTTTGCTTAAAATCTGCTTGGCACTAGTATCGTTTCCTGAAACATTGCTTTAGCTCTCAATTTCGGCTGCCTTGGTATGTAAAGCTCCGAAAGCCTAGAGTGTAGGAATATTCACACTGTGACAATACTTTACAGAGCTTTTTTATTCGATATGATTAGTATTTAATATTGTTTTTGAGTAATAGAGCATGATTTGATCTGTGGTGTTACTGAACATTGTCCAGTAATTGGCATGAAATCTTTTAGTCATGCACATGCTTCGGCTCAGTTGCCTGTTTTGTCTTTTTCTCATCTCCTTGGAGACTGGGAAACAGTGAATGTGTATGTGTTTCAGAGTGAGACTGACTATGTATGTGTGTGTGAGTGTGTGTGTGTTTGTGTGAGTTTTTTTTTTTTTTTGAGTATTGAATGACAGTGTCTGCCCTGTCCTGTAATAAAATGTAAGAGTGGCTCTTTCACGCTTGACAACAATCACTAAACACACTGACAGACAGGCAGCCATGGTGTGAATGACATTCCTCAAGTAAAACCCACATTTTTAAGTCTCGATCCGGGCATGCCGTCGAAAGCGGCGAACGTTTGGTTTTTCGATGAAATTGAATTCATCTCCTCTGCTCTCCAGAGTGCACAGAGGAAATCTATTCTTGACGTCTCCCTACTTATCTTTATTGTGTCTCTGAGCCACTTTTGTCTTCTGAGTGGAAAAAAAAATGCTGTAAATAAATATATAACCGGGCCTGACATTGCACTGCTATAACGGTGTTGTTTAAAAAGAATGCCAGGATTTATGTGTGAAGTGTAGCGGAAAATTTTACACAATGTATCTTTAAAGGCTTTGAACCTTTTCGGTTGAAAAAAGTTTATTATGATTCACATGTACACTATTTATTATTTCATTATAATCATTATAATCATGCATGTGAATCGTATTAGACTTTTCAGTCTAATAAGAAATCTAATATGAATCGAATGTATTGATTATGCATGATTATAATAAAATGATAAACATGATTCAATTTAAATAATTTAATCAGTGTTGGGATCTGAAATTATATGTTTGGAAAGAATGCTGGAGGGTCAAGAAAACCTGGTCAAAGTCTCTCTCTCACTCACACACACACTCCATACACACTGTCTGGCGTGTCAGTGTGTGTCAGGCTGACTCACCACTCCCTCTGGTTGTTCTGGGACACTGGGCTTCTGTGTGTGAGTGTGTGTGTGTGTGTGGTCAGGGTACCAGGCAGGCAGACAGACAGGCCAGCCGCAGAGCTGAAGAAAAATGATTAGCACATCTGTACAACACTTAGCCTACTTACATCTCTCTCTCTCTCTCTCTCTCTCTCCCCTCTGCCATTGGGGGGATATCGCATGTCTGTTTATTGGATTGTCAGTTTCACACTGCCTGGCTGCACTGATGGTAATGATAATAAAATTGAAATATCCAGGTACTTACCACTGTATTACCTTGCTATCAACACCCAGACACACTCATTCTTTAGCGCTCTTTCCGAGGGAAGGGATTCGATACAGTGACAAACACGGAGCAGGGTGTTTGATACCGGCGTTTTTTTTTTTTTTTTCCAAGATGCTGGTTAGATTGGGCGAAAAGACAGCGGGTAATGTGATTCTTGGGCTCCTGGCCAGCACTGAGCGGTGTAGTGTAACCCATTTTCCACAGACCGGAAAAGCTGCACATTCCCCTGCCATGTATGTGATAATGTAAAGCTCTTTACAGGACCACAGTGTGTGTATATGTGTGTGTGTGTGTGTGAGAGAGAGAAAGAGAGTGTGTAGGTGGGGATGCATGTGCTTGCGTGTAGAAGATTTGCAGATGTTCAGATCAGGTTATAAAATTGATTTCGAATGAGTGTTCTGCACAGCTGATACGTGTAAAAATGCCCGGGTGAATTCCCCTTTAACGCCGCCTAATTTTCTGCGCGCGGTTTTGAAACATCAGCGTTGCTCGTGCACGTGAATTACCACACAACACGGAAGACATTTTCCAGACGGATCAAGTGCTCCTTTTCTTCCCTAGTGTTTTTTTTTTTAAACATGCAGCTCTTAAGTTTACACTAAAACCACTTCATGAATTATTTATCGGCAAAAGAAAAAACATCTCGTGCGCATTATCATTATCATCATCATCCCTGCAGTGCGCACGCTCACCCTAGTAATTAATGTATAGTGCAGTCTTAGTGTTCAGCCTTTAGAATAATCAATTCATGGTAGTCAAGCAGTGCATTGAGTTTGGATAATTACAATCAATTACCAATTCTGTGTAATTCCATTCCCGGGCTACCTTGTAATAGTAGATCACCTTCAAGTCACCCCACAGGGATTTGAAACAGCATATACACACACACACACACACACACACACACTCACACTGTTCACTCACTCACAAACATGCAGGATTTCTTCCCACCCAAAAAAAAAAAGTTCTTTTGACTCATTAAATCCACTCACACTTCGGCCAGTCGGCTCATCTTATCCTCACGGGGCTCTTGGTCCGTTGGACGGCAGCAAGGGTCAAGGGGTGAAGTGCGACTAATTTATTCATTCAGTCAGATTTCCTGTGCAGATGGCAGGCAGATATGCTATCACTATGAGAATCCCATTGGTAGGGAGAGGCCTGCTTTTCTTATCTGATCTGAGCGGCGAGGACTTATCAGTCTCAGACGCTGCTCCGCTCTACCGCCGCTGAGATGGAGGAATAAGAGGCTTATATGTGATTCGGCCGCAGATCTGCAGGAGGAAAAAAGTTTCCAGGGGTAAAAAAGTTTATTATTTTTTTTCCTTTTGGGAGATGTCTAGGAAGGTTGTGAGTGATACAGGTCATCAGTGTGGAATGTCAGCAGGAGGTCAAATGGATGTATGAGAATCCAGAAGTCTTACCTGCTGTACTATGTCTTGCTCTCTTTCACAGGACGATCCTGGTCAAGCTTAAACTGCCAGCAAGAGGCACCCATTCTAAGTATAAAGGACGGACCCAATCGGCACCATACTCCCCATACCGTTCCCCCCCGCTCTTTTCTCTCCACCCCTTCCCCCTGCCCCATTGAGCTCTCCGCTCACCCCTCCTCCTCAACCGACACCCCCTGCAAAGATGGACCTTCACCATCGAGCCGCCTTCAAGATGGAGAGCTCATCGTATCTCCCTGGCCCGCTGGCGTCTCCAGCCCTCATGGTGCTGGCGTCAACAGCAGATGCCAGTCGTGACGCCTCGGCCCCATGTCAGCAGCCACGGCCGTTTGGCGCACCTGTCTCCGTCTCAGACAAGGACGTGCACCTGCCATTCGCCAACGGCTCCTACGCCTTTGCCTCCGTCTACCACCGGCAGCCTGGCTTTGGTGGTCGTGACTTTGCACCATCTCTCCTGCACCTGCACCACCAGTTTGCGCCACCTGGCCTGGACTGTCCACCGTCCATCGGTGTCCTCAACCATGGTGCTGTCGGAGCCTTCCGGCCCTTCGCGTCACCACCAGAAGAGCGTGATTCGGCCTCAGGTGCCTACCAATCAGCTTTCACTCCGGCAAAGCGCCTGAAGGGCTGCCTGGAGGCAGAAGCCTCTCCGCACCTGCGCTACTCAGACGCCGAGGGTAAAGAGTACGACTACGGTGGTGCCCACGTGCCCTCAGGCTCACCCGGTGCCCTCAAGGTCGTGGAGGATGTCGGAAAGAAACTCTTCGCCGTCTCCGGCCTGCTGTCCGACCGCGAGGCCTCGTCCAGCCCAGAGGACCGCATTGAGCGATGTGAGTAGTCGTTTATCTCTTTACCACACACATAATAAACACTTGTTTTTTTTTTTAATGTGCATGCACATGTTCAATTGATATTATTAAACAAAGAAGCTATTAAATTAGTAGTAAATTGTTCAAGTCCCTGTTAAAAAGGAAAGTATTCTGCATGCATAATGTATAAATGAATTACCCTATGTAATTATGTAAGCTACAAAAAGAAAGAAAAAAATACAGAATTTAAAGACAACGACAGTACACACTACATTTATAATAACGGGAGTAACAATGATTATTGTTATTCATGTCTATAACTAATGGTGTTGCACTAAAGCAGTCACACAGCGCATTTACACTGACTTTTAAACTCGTTTCATTGCAACACTTGAAATTGCTTGTTAAGCCAAATCCCGGTTGATTTTGTGCAGACGTCTGAGACAGCACTTGGAACAGCACTCAGCTCTAAGTGTCTCAGTTTGTCCGTATGACACATTAGAGCAGGACGGTGTGGAGACCGTGTCCGTGTCACAGCCAGATTGGTGGCGATGTTTGGACAGGGAGCCCCGGTGCTCCTCTAGCTCAGATCAATTCCACAGATACAACTCATAAATGAAATGGAAGGGGTTTTGTGTGTGTGTGTGTGTGTGTGTGTGTGAAAGAGACAGTGAGAGAGATGAGAAATGAAATATGAAATAGGGTGTGTGTGCGCATGTGTGTGTGTGTGTGTAAGTGAGGTTTGATCCATAAGGGCTCTACACTACAGGAAGGGAGTTCAGTGGTATTACTGAAAGCAATCCATCTTTACTTCTCTTACTCAAATACATTAGGAATTAGAGTGAAAACACACTTGCAAAGGTGCACAGAAACACACACACACACACACACACGTAATTCTATCATGGTGGCGAAAAATATTTCTGATGGGGACCAGGTCAAAACTGTCATAGATTCCTATAATTATGGACACACACACACACACACACACACACACACACACACCCACACACGCACATTTTCCACAGTAACTACCCTCACCCATGTTTAGCTCACCTGCTGACAGAAAGAATGTCAGTGTGTGTTTAAGTGTGTCCGTGTGTGTGTGTGTGTGTGTGTGTGAAACCCTTGTCATTGTGACTCGTTACTGCCTGCAGTCTTTTTTTCTTCTATGACATTTGCCGTTTATGTCCATCCATTGGTTTGTCTTTCATTTTACTTCCTGTTCCTCTCTTTGCCATCACAATGTTTGTGGACGTCTTCTCATTTCAATTATTTTCTTTTAGTGTGTGTTTATACACACCTTCTACTGTATGTGACAGGCAGGCAGGTCAGGGAGAGGCAGCAGTGTAAGAGAGAGAGAGAGAGAGAGAGAGTAAAGAGGAGGCTAGAAGGAGAAAAGGAGAGATGGAAACACCCTTGATCGAACAGATGAGAGACAGAGGCAGCGAGCTGAGACTGATCGGATAAAGAGGCTGGCATGCAGGCAGGCTGGGTTGTGAATGACACCCAGCGCCTGGAGTAGACAGGAAGGAGAAGGCGAGAGAAGAGAAGCACACGTATCATCTAGGATTTCTCCTCCGAGAGGCTCTCGTTTGATTGAAGGCGTGTTTGAGCCTAGTGTACTTGCCGTACAGAATGATGTTTTTTTTTCTCTTCCCGGACATGTCCGTTTAGGTGGTGGGATTATGACGCCTCAGCCTGGGCTCAGATTAACTCTGAGATAGCTGTTAATTCCGGCCTGTATTAATCTGATGCTCAGAGTATGCGATAAGGGGCAACACGAGAAGGGATTAAGGAGGGAGCCGAAGAGGCTCACGCCCCTACTCCGGCTTGGGAATATGGCCGAGGAGAAAATGAGTATGAGACTAAAACTAGGGCTACTAGTGCATGCACACACTCACACACACACACACACACACACACACCACACATACACACTTTTTTTATGGACCTGTATCTGATTAGATTAAACCCCAGGCCCACAGAGGGCCCTAATGCAATTGAGTTTCTAGAACCCGGAGTAGAAGAAACTTAAATTGGGTTCCCTTTGACTGGGTACCTTGCTGCTGCTTGTCACAATGTGAGTGGTATCCTCTAACATGGTATGTGTGTGTGTGTGTGAGAGAGAGAGAGAGAGAGAGAGGCTGAATCTCCAAATCTTTCCAGCAGAGAGCACAATGAATAAGCCTCTCTACTGTGAACCAGGAAACCTTGCTATAAAACCCCATCATGGCAACAGTGCAGCTGATAAAGGCTAACGTGACGGGCTTATCTGCGCAGAATACTGATATTTACTTCAATACTGAACATTTTTATTTCAACAACTGTTTTCTTTTTTAGTAGATTGATTTGAAAATATGAGATGTATTATTTGTCTTTCTGTTTTGTGAAGTCTGTGTGTTTATTTTGGCACATCTGGGCACACCTGCACACATTTACATGACAGAACAGGGGATTGAACCTGGTCCGCACATTGGTCTGCTTATGGATTCTCCCCAAAAACTTGCATGGGAAGCTGAAAAACGGGCCAAAAGGAGAGAGAGCGAATGCAAAAGTATGAATGGAGAGAGAGAGAGAGAGAGGAAGTGAGAGAGCGGAAGATAAAAGAGAAAGAGATCAAAAATGAAAGAGCGGAGAGGGACGGCGAAGGGACGAGCGATGAGCTGAAAGGCAGACAGCAGCTGCCTTCCTGAGCAGTCGAAATAAAACGAGGGTTGGTGGTGGTGGGGGGGAGAAAGAAAAATCCTTAAGACAACAGTGCGCAGCCACGCAGGCTTCCTTCCTGACGTGACCAGGCCGTGAGCTGTGTGGGCCTGTCGTCATAAATCCCCTGCTGATTTACGGGGCAGCTCCGCACTTAACCCCCAGTGCTCCATCCAGACTGGATTTATTTCCACCTGAAATGTGAGCAATTGCATTAAAAATGGAAGGGGGAAGAAAAACAACAACAAAACCAAATAAAACCATGCATGGAGATGCATTTCTGTAGTTATCTCTACCGATCGTCTCGCTGCCACTTTGCGTTCGTCCGTCAGCCGCTGGCTTTGAGCCTTTAATTATCTGCCGATGCTCTCGTCTCGTCTCGTCTCGTCTCCCTCGCCTCTCTTTCTTTCTTTCTCCCTTCCTTCTGTCCTTCTTTCTTTCTCTCTCCCTCTCCACAGTTGCGGTGATTGATTCTTGTTTTCATGTTTTTTCCCCCCTATTCGCCGGCGTCTATCTTTTTGAGGAGCGTGCGGTTATTCCGCTGTCTTCTTCCTCTTTTCCAACGCTCTGAAGAGCAACATGCGCTGACAGCTGTTAAAACACACTATTTTTTCCCCCCCGTTTTTCGTGTCTCTGTCAAACAGCAGATTGCACCGGGGTATTTGTGTTTCCATGTGTTGGATGCATAAAACACACACGCGTACACGCTCGGGAAGGGCTAGAGGGTTGCCTTCACAAGTGATAAAAGTGATCAGGAAAGATGAAAGTGCCGAAAAAACAAAACAAAACAAAATCCCAGTAAAGGATTATGTGCTTTAACCCTAGTTAACCCGTTTGGAGTCTAAAATAACCACCCGTGCAAAAATTCTCTTCTTTCTCTCGGTCCCTTTTCCTCTTCCTGTTCATCTCTTTCTCTCCCTTCCCTGTCACGGTCTAGTGGCGAGGTTAAGTTCAGTAAGAGTGTTCTAATAATTAAGCCGCGCTGCTCGTGCTTTCCCAGATGTTAAAAGGCTTGTCCTCACATGTAGTCTGCCTGTCAGGTCCCCATCCCTCCGCTCATCCCTCCATCCTTTCTTTGTCATTCTCTCCACCCCCTCTGTTTTGCCCTCAGCTTCAGCCACCATCACAGGGATAACCGGCTCAGAGGCTCGCTGACTTGCTTTGTCTTCCTCTCCGTCTGTGCTCTTCGCCCTCACACCTTTCAGTCAAAGGAAAGATGGACGGAAAGGAAAAGCCGTGCAGCCCGGACGGAGCAAAAGCCTGGCTTTCATAAGGTTTATAAGTGCTGCCATTTTCTCGAGGCAGGTCTCAAGAGAGATGTAAGCTACTAGGGGTTTCTTTTACTCCCTCTCTATCTGTGTCTTTGTCGCTCTGGGTGGCAGGAGACAGCAGGTGTCAGTGCACTGGGCCATGGCTGTGCGTGTGTGTGTGAGCACTGGACTGTGCCATTGTTGCAGCATGACGCAGATCATGGATTAGCGCTTCCTGCCTGTGCTTTGTTGCCTGCCTCAGTTGAATGGGACACAGCCACCGTTTGGGAAATTAACAGGGGAAAATGAGATGATCACATGCGTCCTCGCTGGAGAAACAGCTGGGTCCTCCGCGCAAATGTTTACCAGCACTTCCCGCTCATCAGAGTACAGTAATATACACGCACACACACGTGCATACAAACAAGTGTAATGAAAGCAAGGTATAATTTGTTTCCAACATTGTATCCTGAGCTGAAGCTCGAAAGGCATGTGGAAGCATGTCATTGTTCCCCCACACACACATTTGGCTCAGCCTCAGTCCAGGTTTCGGGATCTGCAGCGTTGTCAGCGAGGTCTTATAAAAGTCTCCACAGGGTCCAGTAGAAACTCACAGCTGGTATCACTTCCATTCTGTTGATGTGCCGGGTCACGGTGTCACGGTGCCAGGCGGGTTCGCGGTTCTGGGCCACTGACCGGCTCAGGACCGGGCCTCAGCGTCAATAACAGCCCCATAGCTGGTGCTTTTCCTCAGGAGAACCCCCTTCCTGTCATTTTCCTGTCTCTTTCTCTGTCTAATGCAGCTGTGCTGAAAATCCTGTTCCCCCAGAGTGCCTTAAAGACGCAGGAGATGAAAAAGCTCACTCACTGCTAACTGCTCCACCACCCAGACCTGAGCACACAGACTCACACCACACCACTCTCTCTCCTCTCTTCCTCGTTAACTTTCACTCTGATTCACCCCCCACACACACACATTCCCTCTCTTTCTCTCTCTTTCTCTACACACCCGTAATCTAATCTTCTCTCCGTTGGCGAGCGCAGTCTTCTGTGACAGATCCCCCCCACCCCCCCACCACCACCACCCCCCCCCTGAAAAGCCGGCTCGGCTAAAGGACAGAAACATATTATATATATTCAATACTTCTCTTAAACGTGAATTATTTAACGGAAGCGATTACCAAGCGTAAACCTCTAGGAGCGTCAGGGGCACGCTTTAAAAACAACGTTTCTATGCCTGAGAGGTTAACATTATGACGTACAGTATAGTGGAGCCTAGCAGACGTCAAAAAGCTAAGTGTAGATACCTGGGCCCCGGCTGCTAAGAACACGCTCCATTATGTTGAAGCAGTGCATTATTACTAGTAGGTAAGTGGAGGAAAAAGGGGCCCAGGAGGATCTATATGAAGTTCCTTTCTCAGAATGCCAATGGCTCGCGCACACGTGTTGGAAAGTGTTGCCACTTCACTGTCACTCTCTGTCGAGGTGCTCGCGGCAGCCTGATTAATTATTTAGCTGCATGTATCATCTATTTACCTTAGTAATCCATCTGTCAGCACGCTTATTGATCCAATCCTGCATTCTAATTGTGCATCCTCTCAGCGCGACGAGCTCATATTTAAATGCAGCGCCTGTCACTGCGCCTGTCTGTTTCTGGGTGCTGCTAGCTGTTACGCTGCCTGTTAGCTGCTGGAAAGAGTGGCATTGAGCTACAGCTGGCTTGTAGAAACTAGAAGGTGTGGGAGTTTTCTCTCTCTCTCTCTCTGTTTTTCTCTCGTTCTATCTATCTTTCTGAGTGTGTGTTTCCTTCTGTCTGTTTCTCGCTCTCAGGTGTGACCGCATTGTACCTTCTGCCACGGTGCATGTGGAGACGTCGCTCTATTCTGAGTGACTGCGGTTCGGAGTGAAACAGAGGCATGAAGGGAAGAGAGGGAAGAAGTGAAAGTCAGGAGAAAGGATGAATGAGGAGCATCTGTGTGTTTATTTATGAGCATGTGTGCTTTTTTTTTGCTTCCCTGTTTCACTCCCGGTTCTTGTTTTTAAGTCAGTGCTAACTTTTAACTGAGCAGGAATCCCCCCCAAACTTCTCTCTCTGTCTCAAGCTGTGATTGACAGGTGTGAGATGACAGGCGGTTAAGAACCCAAAGCTGCTTCTTTTTTGAGGGCTGTTGTATGTGTGTGTGTGTGTGTGTGTGAGAGAGAGCTAAGGTACTTTAAAGAAGCCCTTACTTGTGGTCTTCTGGCTCTAACAAAGCTTTTGACATAATTGAATACAGCACATCCTGTGGTGATGAGATAAGTGTATAAGTGTGTGTATGTCCATGTGTGTTCATCTTGTGGGTATGTTCAGGTGTGCAGTAAATAAACATTCTGTTCTAACACTGCATGCCCTTAGTTAATACTCTGCGGGCTCAGTTGATGCTTCGGACGCTGGAGTTCACTCAGTACGGTGATGAATTCCGTTTGTCCTCGGGTCTAATCAGAGAGGACACGTGAGCCCCCAGCGTGAGCCGACGTGCAAATGCAGCGATCAGTAAACACTCACTGAGTTAATGACATCAATCAATGGCCTTTTAAAACTGCAATTTGATAATTACAATTATCAATCCTCGCCGCCGTATACATTACAGCCTCTCCTCTCGGCCTTTCCCTCTCTCCCCCTTTTTACTCTCGCTTTTATTTCATGAGAATGGATCTGAGGCCCTATTATCCTGTCAGCCGAGAATGTGTTGGAATCGAACTCCTTGCATGCAGGCTATCATTTTACAAGAGCTGCAGCGTTCATCAATACTTAACATCTTAATATGGCAAGATTTTAAGTGAAAATGGGCTTTAGGACTAAAATGCAACGGATTGTAATTTGGAATATGGTTTCTTCAGCATTATTGTTATTCCGTCCCTTTCATCTCGTTTATACAAATCTAAGGAAACGAAGATGGAGAACCATTCGAATCAATTCATTTTGAAGCTCAGGAATCCAAATGACAAAGTTTTTTCTCTATGCTGCCTTTTTGTCGCTTCTGTCTGCTCAGAAGGTGTTATTAGAGGCAGTTGTTAAGACTGCTGTCTGATCTTTCTCTATTTATGTCTCTGTCTTTCCAAGCCCCTTCCGATTGGCTGACCCATGCCCAAAGTTTATTTTCCCCCACACATCAAAGACGTTGTCCACAGCCTAACCACATTGCTTTGCGGGGGGGCGTAAAATCTTCTTAACCAGATACTCCCCCTGCCTCACTTTAGCTCTATCAAAGCCCTTAACTGCCTCCTTTCAGTCGGCCATTTTCAGCCTCTGAGGCCCCGGGGCCTGCTGACCCGCTTCGGGGACGATTTCATTGCCGCAGAGCTGAAAATTGCCGCCGTCAAAAATGACACCTAAACGTAGCAAATGGGGGCTAATCTGGAATTCTGTCTTATTGGACGCAATCCCCCTCTCTTCTTCCTCGACGCATGACCTCTCTGTGTCGGTGTGTGTTGTCGGGAGTTAAGCCGCCTTTCACACTCGCTCGCGCTGTTCTGCAGGTGCTGTTTGGATATGGGCTGCCTAATATCGCACCCCCGCACCAGAATGCCCGGCATCCTCTAGTCTTCCCTACAGAGCAGAAGAGTGCAAATCTGCCACTTCTCCCAACACAGATACCCCTCTGACCCCCATTCAGAGATGTATTGATCTTCCAAAGCTTGGTCTAACATTGAGCAGATGAAGAGGGGGTGTAGTAATGGGGGGCGCTTGTGCTACTCATGCAGCATGATGCTCCACTTTGTGAGTTTGACACATCTCCCGCATTTGGCTCACACCAACATCAAACGAGTACAAATAAAAAAGTCAAAAAGCACCAGGATCTCGACTATACCTTTAAAGTCGCTGCTGCTGCTGCGGTATCTTTGCATAGTCAAGTGCATTGAGATGGTATGTGTGTGAGTTTGCCATATGTTGCAACTTTATTAAGGGTACTTTCTGTGTGTGTGTGTGTAAGGGGGAGATGCTTTGAGGGGTTTAAGGTGGCTTGATCCATACCCTTGATGCATGACTCTTTTAACTTGTGTTTACTGGGGACCTCTGAGAGCCAGAGGAAAGATCCATGGAGCAGAGAGAAGCAAAATAAAGTGAGCGCGTACAAACAAACTGCGTCGAGGGAGCATGGCCTAGGTCTCTCTGCGTGAGGCCATCCTTCAGTGCACTGTCCTAAGCCCTGCTCTTACCTTGGAGAGAGAGAGAGAGAGAGAGAGAGAGAGGGGGTAGAGCGTGGGAGGCTGGACTGGAAGCTTGTTTTCTCAGTCAGACTTACAAAGTTGAACTTCACAGAGGAATGTTTCAGTTCGTTTGCTCACGTGTTTGTATTTCATGCAGTGATGCACAAGAGGAAGATGGGATTTGTCTATTGCTTTGCCAGCAAGCAAGTTCTTTCCCATCCTTCTTCTCTTGAGGGTTTTGCTTTGGTATTTATTATTGCGCTAAAGACCTCAGGACAACCGAGATCTTTCTTTTACTCTTTGGCCAGACACAGCTGCTACTATACTGTTATTTCCACAAACAGCAGAAAGGACACAAACAATAAGCTGTGAAGTATCATCAGAGGATACTTCTTTAGGTATGTTACGGGATAGTCAAGGGACAGGTGGATGAAGGAAAACAAGTCTGTTTGCCGTTATGTCAACACAACAGCCAGGCGCCTGGGTTCTTGGGGACTGAGGTTTGCTCAGTGGTGCGGTAGCAGGGTCGAGGTCACAGGGCAACCTGGAGCTGTGAACACCACTGGGGTGACCTTTGCCTTCTCACACTGCCGTCTGAGATTCTGTGGTGTCAAGAGAGGTGAGAAAAGCAGTTGTGCAGGTGAAACCTTAAATGCGTGTGTACGGTATACCTGTGCATACGCTATATTTAGGAATTCGATCTATAAGGGAAAAAAAGCACACTGGTTTTAAAGTAAGTGCTTCAGCTTCTGAAAGAAGAAATGTACATGAAATGTGAGAACAAATGTAATTTATGGCACGGTGGTATAATGGTTAGCACTGTCACCTTGCACCTTCAGGGACCAGGTTCGATTCCTCCCTCAGGGTCTGTGTGCATGTTCTCTCCATGCTTGGTGGGTTTCCTCCGGTCACTCCGGTTTCCTCCCACAGTCCAAAGACATGCAGGTTAGGCTATTTGTCGTTCCCAAATTGCCCGTAGTGGGTTTGTGAATGTGGCCTGTGGAGGCCAACAGTGACCATTGCTTTTATTCCCATTACCACGGTCATGATAATGAGAATAAAAGCAGTGGTCACCGTTGGACTCCACAGTCCCTTGTTGGACTACAAAAAATCCTAGATGGATGGAAATAAAGTGTTATACAATAGATGAGAAAAAAAGTGGTGTATTTAATAAAACGGAGGATTATACATTGTAATATGCCTAAATACTGTATATACTTGGTACTTTAACAAAATATTGTTTAATTGCTGCTAATATTATACCCTAGTTCTCATAAAAGTGCTCATGTAGTCATTTTAATGAATGCTCATAACTCATGCTGTAGTATATGGAGATGAGTGGGGGGAATCAATTCAGTGATGTATCGTGATTTCTTTTTTGGGGTTTTTTTCATGTATTGCTGCACTGGCTCCAAAATTCCTTTTTATTTTTAAAAATATTTTTATTAATTTAAATTTAAACAGCATTTTTTTTTGGTAGAAACAAAAAATTTTCTATGGCTGTTTAGAATTGTAACAAAATTAAAAAAAAAAAATG
Organism: Clarias laeviceps; assembly: GCA_030014305.1. Lineage (NCBI taxonomy): Eukaryota > Metazoa > Chordata > Actinopteri > Siluriformes > Clariidae > Clarias > Clarias laeviceps. Next base: position 27,267,594 of record JAQMYJ010000001.1, read on the forward strand.
TTTACAGAAAACAGATAGAATCGGCATCTAGGTATCGCGATAATATTGTATCGGGTGGTCCCTGGTGATTTCCTTCTTTGCCTTCTTTAGGGTTCTGGCCAGCTGTTTGTTAATAATATTCCATCGATGGTGTGAAGTATTGAGCAGGCCTGTCTGCTTTGGACTGTCCTGCTCTCACACATCCATCAACCCGGTGCTCTATGTCAATAACCGAAGCCCATGCTAATGGTGGCATTTAAGCAGCGACCCTGACGAATTAACCAGCGCTGTTCCACGAGGGTTAAATATTCATCGTGCTCATCAAGCCAAGCAGCCAAGGTTCTGTACGCATGTGTTGCACTGGCCTCCCGATGGTAATACACCTCTGTGTCAATGTGCTGCACATTACATCACTCACTTTGACCCCTGTGTTGCCCCCAGAGTACCGGGGTTAAACATACTACAGTGGGTACGGGTTTTTTTTTTCTCGTCTTTGTGTTTTTAAGGTGATGTTCTTGAACCCAGAACTTATGTAGATGCTTGGCCTCGTGATCTTTATACAGTCTCGGGACTTTTGCCTTGTGCACGTGGGGCATGTTCTGTGTGCGCAACATGAAAGCCTCCTGCTTTCCACTGACCACTGTTTCAGTGCCCCTGCCTTAACTTGTCTCTCTTCCCTTCCTCCTTTTCTCTTCCTTTCTTATTCAAACTGTCCATCAGTAGCCTTATAAATAATTCATTGCTCTCTCCCTGATGTCTTGTCACCTTGCCTTCTTATTTGCCACCTTGTCTCCCTCCTCTCACTTCCCCTGCACTGGCCTCAGTGTAGCGGAACACCCCAGGAGCCCGACGAGCCTCAGACCACACACACACACACATTACTTCTCCCTCTCTTTATTTTTTTTATCTTTCTTTCTCCTGCTCCTCCTCTCTCACCCTGGTACACCCCTGACCCAGTCAGTGGTCACTGAATCAGAAAGCACTTCCTCTCTGTCCTCCGCTTATACCTCGCTAATTAATCGTTTGTCCTTTTAGATCGGTGCACTCTCTGGAAACCCAGTCCTGTGTGAAACCCAGACAAGGAACCGTGCATACCTCCTTCTCAACGACATTTTGTTTCTGACACTGAAAGGCAAAGTTTTTACAGTTTTCTTTCTTTCTTTTTTTCTTTTCTTTTTTTTTCAGCCACTGTTATGTGTCGATTCAATACGGTGCATTACATAGATGAAATGCACTTCAAGAGAACTGGGAATAGCTGGCATCAGAGCACAGGAAACCGTGTTCCGCTCATGTCAGGAACAGCTCCTGACAATGTATGATATTTAAGAAAAAAGATTTATAATTTTTTTATGTGCAGTCCTCAGTAATTATTCATAAAGGTTTTTTTTTTTTTCCGTATAAAATAAAGCAACAAAAAAACTAACAGCATGAAGAAATGAAATTATGTTGCTATTATAACCTATTCATTATTTGAATGCAATACAAGTAAATTCAAATAGGGGAAAATCATTACGACAAATGTTTTTTTTTATTCCTGGATAATGTTCAGGGAATTGCTGATACTGAAGGCAGATTATTACAATCAAATAAAAAAAATTATGGTGATCAAAAAGCAGTGAGCTCGCTCATGCACGGAGCGTGTGCGTGTGTGTGTTTGTGTGTGTGTGCGTGTGTGTGAGGGAGAGATATTGGAATTCTGCAACGAGTGTTGTATTCATGAGCAGCAGCCCTTTGGAGACTTCCAGTCCATACAGAGTAAACACTCTCTCTCTCTCTCTCTCTCTCTCATACACACACACACATATACACACGCACTCTGTCTACCCAGAGCTGTCTTTAGCAGTGAGGCCTCTGTCTGTAGCACGATTAATTCATATCAAAAAATGTCCCCTCCACTTTTGCAGGCTGCTCTCTTACCGGACTGCAGAATCAGCACTGGCCCCTCGGCCCGATGAGAAACAGATCAATCAGGCAGCTCTGTGATGAATTAGAGACATCAGCAGCCAGAAGGAAGGCAAGATCGAGCTGGCAGGGTTCAGGAATATAGGGCTAGGTCATCATCATACACACCCCTCCACACACACACACACACACACGTCTATGTGTCTATGTACTAATATTCTCTTAGGCGAAAGGTTTGGGATAACATTTTATAGTAACATACGTGTTTATTGCATTTTTTTTTCTGAAATAAATTTCTTATTCCTCATATACTCTATAGTTAGTTAGTTTTTTTACCCGCAATTCTTTGTTTAGTATTCTTCGCATTGACATTGTTAAAACTAAATGTACTACAGCCACTCTCTCTCTCTCTCTCTCTCTCTCTCTCTGCCTGTCTCTCCTATCTCTCTCCTCCGATAAATTCATTGTAACAATGACAGCTCCCGGTTCCTGGGCCACCCGCCTCATCACGATGTGACTCAAGTGACAGCTTTAAGGCTTGTTTTATTTAAGGCCGCCTGTAATTACACGAGTTTTTTAGCATATGTACGGAGAGAGATATGATTCATCTGCCAAGTGGGAGCTGGTAAAACAGAGAGGGAGGGCGAGGGAGAAGAGATACGCTTCGGCAAATAAAAAAGGAGCGTGTGTTGCTACAAAACGTTTCCCTTATTATGTCTCATTAGAGGCAGAGCCAAGATAAGGGTAACGCAGGCTGTGAATGAGATCTATTGCCGCCTGAGCTGAAAGCCTCTGACAGAGGAAAAGCCGATATCTCTGACACAGTGTGGGGGCCATTATTGTACATGCTTGAACTGGGGGCAAGAAAAATGCCTGCCCTCTTTTTCCGCTTCGACCCTGCGGCGTGGGAGAGAACAGATAGTGCTTAGCACCAGCGAAGGCCCCCCGTGCTAATTGGAGGTGCTTTTATCGGAAAGATGTGTGGCGAGGTGGGTGAAAAAACTGACAGGGCCCGTTAATCCCGGCCTATTGTTGGCGCTACGGGAGAGCCGTGTTGGACAAATCACCCGGGGAGAGTACCATAAAACCGTGCCTCGGCCATGCAGGGTAATGGGTTATGAGCTACAGCGCCACTCACCATGCCAAGGAGAGCCACCATCTCCCTGCCGAATAAATCAACGGCAATTAGGCGCGTGCACTCACGCGGGAGGCGCGAATGATCATTAGCTGTAATTATCCGGAGTGCTAAATTACTACCTGTAGTCTGTGTTTGGTAACTGAGGAAGAGAGATGATCCGAAGGTACCGCCGCGTCCGTTATAACACTTCATTTCCAGGTTCACTTTGTTTCTTAAGCGACACCGACAGGTTACGATTATCCCGTTCAATCCTCGACTACACAAATTGACGCGAACGGGTTTGAGAATCCGCTCTCAGAGACGGGTTCGGGCTTCGAGTCCGTTTTCCAAACACGCCACTCTGTAAATCACGGCGATGAGCAGCTATAGGACCCTGACGAGAGCACTATGTAATTTACTGTGTTTTAGGCTGCGGAATCTGTCTGGAGATCATATTAAGAGACTGGAAAGCATTGTTAGTCTAAGGCCTAGCGCGCTCTGATGGAGTAGGCCGAAGAGACTTATAATGCAGCGCACGGAACCACAACTCAGGCACATATATCTGTTATTCTATTTGTTACACTATCACAGACAGAGCAGCATGAAAGCCTCTTATACATTCAGAATCTCATCTTATTCGAACCTTTGGTTCATGGCATGAAGCTGCATAACCAGCCACGACCCGTGTTATACACTCAGCCTATGACTACACACACGTTAGATTAGTGCATCTGCAGCCATGAAGCATCTGCACAACCTGAGCTCTGACAAACAACTCGTTGGCCAAATGATTTAAAAGGGTGGCCTTCTGCCACCTGGTAATTTGCTGAAATTAAAGCTTAATCAAGCATAGTGGAGGACAACTCGTGAATAATTTAGCAGGGCGGAGAGGCAGAGAGCTCGAGGGACACCAGAGAAAGAGACAGATCCAGTGAGTTGAAACTGTGCAGAGATCACGCCTGGGTTCTTTTTTTTTTTTTTTTTTTCTGCCTTTCGAATCGATGGCTCTGACATCTCCTCACAAGCACTGGTGGAATTAATACTCAGCCTCAGACTGAATGAAACAAGGGCACTAAGTGGCTCGTTTTTCCAGTACTACAGCTGAAGATGGCACAGATTTATGCATTTCCTAACAACAAGCAGACTTTATCCAATACAGCTCCAAAAATATACTCAAAGCGCTGCTTTAGAGATCATGAAAGTAAACACAGTGCAGGCCAGGAGTGACAGTCCAGAGCACAGGATTTGATTTTCTCTGCTTAATAACTGGCGTATATTTCCGAGACGATTTTCAGGTGCAACCAGTTTGCCTGTATAACTTTTAATATCTTGTTTCAATTTCCCCTGCTTTGATTTATTTCTCGTCTCTGCAAAGTGTTTCATTAACGCAAAAGCCATTAGTCATTTGTAATGAAACGCATATTTGCACTTTTCTTTTTAACAAATTGAATTTTTAATCGGGCAATGATGGGATGGATAAAGTAAACACTATTTGTCTTGGAGCTCTTTGCAGACGGCAAGGTGAGATAGCCCCTGGGTCAGAATTAAGACAGCGTCCTGCGGAGAGGACAACGCTGATTGTTTGGTATTGCAGAAATGACAAAAGGGACAGAAGTGATCATCTTATTTCTGTGAGTGAAGTTTGTGCAATATGGTTGTGTTTTTTTCCTTATTATGAACCCCATGCTCTCTCTCTCTCTCTCTCTCTCTCTCTCTCACACACACACACACCCTGGCTGTGTGTGTGACCCCGTTCTTGGGCAAAAGTGCGAGAATGAACTGCAGGATCCGGGCTAGAGTGTGAGAGCCGGGAAGCCTTTAATGGAAATGAACGCTGTGCCGCGTCGCGCCTTTTGTGGCGGCCCGCGGACTCAGATTTTATTAAGTACTCTTTAGAGAGAGAGGGAAACACAAGAGGGGAAAAGTCACTGCACCGCATGTTAATTAGGGACGCTGGAGAAGCTGGCGAAGAGAGGAGAGTTTGTTAGAGGAGAAAAGGGAAAAAAAGGAGGGGGGGGGGGCTTTGTCCACTGCGCTTTTAAGAGGTGGGGAAGACTTTTTGCGTGCAAACAAAAAACAGATTTGCTCGACTGGGCTTTCAGTGGAAGAGAGAGAGAGAGAGAGAGAGAGAGCTGTTTCACTATGTGCTTACCTCACTGGGCCCTAAGACACTTTGTCACTCAGTGCACACACATCCTGCTTACATCACATCACATTTAAATAGTGCGACTTGATGTCCATTCGGTGCGGTACACATGCCAGAATGTGACATACCATTACATGATGTTAAAGCTCTTGCGAAGGTTTGCTCACTTGCCAACTTTGGCACCTCAAACAGAGCGCAAATTAATCAGTTTCTGGAACTGATCCGGGTAAAAAAAAGTTGCATTTTGTGTGTGTGAGGTGTTTTGGGGGTCGGGGCGAGCTGGTGGGTGAGCAGTGGGGAGGACGGAGGGGGTGGCTCTAGACTGAAGGGCTGAAAGAGAGTGTGATGGCTGCTCAATGGCACCACCCAGCCTGCCGTGAAATCAGAGAGCTCTGCCAACAAGTCAGCCCCTGCCACATCTCCGCTCTGTGTGTGTGTGTGTGTGTGTGTGTGTGTGTGTGTGTGTGTGTGTGTGTGTTTATGTCTCACAGGGGGTCGAAAGGGAGAAAGCAGTCATGCAGCATCCAGGTCCCAGTCTCCTCTCCACTGTCACCCCCCCCTCTACCCTCTCCATCTACTTTGTCTGTTTCCTCCTCCTCCACGCCGTACAGCGTGATTGCGTACTGTAAAACGACAGCGAGCAGCCTTGCTGAGCAGTTTAAAAGTAGTTAGGGGGTAGATTGTGGACACGCTTTACTGATCAGGCCATGAGGTGCTTTAATCTGGTAATGGCTACCGTTCAGGGTGCTTTTAAAACCTTCCTCGCACTCATCCATTAGAAGCTGTTTTGTTTACCTTGTTCGCTTTCTCACTCACTCTCTCTCTCTCTCGCCCTTCTCGGTTCACCTTGTTGCCAGCTGTTCATAATGAAGTTTACTGTTTATAACACCAGTTCTTTTGGGGTGGGATACACATAAAGTTCTTACCGTTTGTATCAGTCAGCGTCTGCTTTTTTTTTTCTTCTTTTTTTTTTGTTCTTAGCCCGTTCTGCCTGACTTTACAACTCTCTACTTATAATCAGCATGGGGCTCTTGGATGTTTGAGTTTATGAGAGACTCTGTCTGAGCACAAGCGCTAATTTTCCACCAGCCAAGCAAAGGAAAGTGAGAAGGATAGGCAGAATGCGTGGCAGTGGGGGGTCCTGTCAATTCAGGTTAACTCAGGCCAGGATGAAGATCCTGGGAGGTCAAGAGACTAGCAGTGACACCCCTTGTCTCTTTCGCTGTCCCCTTCCCCCTGTCCCAGGCCATCCTCCTTTCTCAGCCATTAACTGTATTGTTCAGTCTGAGAAATTTAGTGCTGGGGAAACAATCTCGCTCTATGAGGCACCTTGGTTTCTTCCCCAAATGCTCACTTCATCATGCAGCTCATTGCAGAAGTGGAAAATGGAGAACTGCAGCGATTTAACGTGCGGCTAATGTCATCCCTTTATTCGGACAGGGGTGCGGTTAAGGGAACTCTTAGGAAACTATTCCGCTGCTGTGACTTTGGTTATAGGTTAGATTAACTAAGCACACATGTTGGGCTTGGTACCTTAAGCCTAAAATGGGCAGTGGGAGGACATAAGACACTGTGGGTAGAAATATATTTTAGCTTATATTTCAGGTATTACAGATTGTAATAATAGCATTTGGATTTTATTGTATAAAAATACATTTAGGTCTAAAGTAATTGCCTTAAAAGAAAATTTTGCCCAACAGTAAAAAAGGCATAATAAGTGGTTACATATGATAAGCGACAGGTTTTAAGGATTAACAGTGTGTCCCTGAACCTGGGGTCTAAAGATAAATAGCTCTAAAAGTAAGTCCTGCAATCAAATCTAATAGATAAATCCAGTCTATGCACATAATAAAAAAGTTCCATCTTGTTTCCATTGCGGTCATTTTGTCCTACGGCTGCTTCGATTGAACGTCTTGCTCCAAGCTCTTAATGCCAACATTAGTTCCTTGGATTTAGCTTCACACTATAAAACACAGTGCGGAGTATGTGTCCGACCCACTTCCACTCGTTAACCTTGGGCGATACCTGCTCGAATTGGACCATAAAGTTGTAGTTTTAATGGACACAAATCAACGTCTTGCCGTGAGTTCATTTAATTAAACTGTTCGGCTTCTGTCCAGTAGTGGAGCTGATATTTCACATTGATTTTATTTTATGGCCGCAAAGAGTCATTAAGCGTTGTGTTTTTAAAATATTTGTCAGCGTGGGTAATGAATGGTGTTTGGAAAGTTATGTTCGAAACTCATGGTTTAGCTTACAAACTGTTTTTTAGGAGAACGGTGTGCGTTTGTGCATTTGTAATAAAAATAATAATAATAATAATAAAACTAAAATAAATTATATATATATATAATAATAATTTATTTATTTATATGGATTGTATATTATATGGATATATAAAAATAATTTATTTATATGGATTGTTCTCAAGCTGATGTGAATAAAAAAAATGGTGGAGCAGATTTTTGAGAAATTCTCTAATTTATAATAGGTGTGCTTTGTGAAATGTAATAATAATAATAATAATAATAATGCACAAATTTTATATCCAGGACTGTTATGTGAGCAATATAGTGGATCAAATTTATAATGGGTGTGTTTTTTATGAAATTCATTTAGAATAATAATAATAATAATCATTATTATTATTATTATTATTATTATTATAAATTGGTATAATCATGTAACAAATTGGGAAAAAAAATTTTTGTTCTTGAAAATTATTAAATTAATTATATTATATTAATTTATTTATTTATTTATATGACTTCAAATGCAGAGGCCATATAGTATTTTTTTGTTTCCCTTATATTCTTTAGTATATTTGTAATTTAAGTATGAAAAAGTTTAAAAGCTGCCTTTTTTTCATTTCTTCCAAAATTTATTTCAAGTTTTGCTTTAGTTAAAAATAAATTAAAATCTTTTGAAAATCATTTAAAAAAAGTAAGTTGATGAGGATCTTAGATTAGATTAGATTAGATTAGATTAGATTCAACTTGATTGTCATTGTGCAAAGTACATGTACAGAGTCAATGAAATGCAGTTAGCATCTAACAAGAAGTGCATAAGTGGTCTATTTACAACAAATCACTGTGTGTTATATCAAACAGAAGGTGAATAATAATAATAATAATAATAATAATAATGAATCTGCTATTTCTTCTTCTTCTAGTTTTTCATCATCATCTTGATAACTCTAGATCCTCTCGGGCTCAGTAATTCTATAGTATTTCTCTGACTCATCTCGGCTGAGAACAAAAGCTCCTTCATTAACATTCACGTGAATTAAGCTTAATGCTAATGAAAATGACTCGAGCGCCATGCCGAAATGAACCAGACCCAGGGTAGAAGATTACTAATGCACAATTATCTCATGCTAATTGGTGTTTATGAATAAAGAAAAGCGCTTTAATTAATTGACATGGGTCGCGTGTGGATGAACTGGGTGCGCGCGCCTGTGCGCGTGTGTGCGCGCGCGCGACACCTGTGCTTCTTCCCATGCAGCATGCTTTTATATATATATATATATATATATATATATATATATATAAAACATAATTTAGTCTAAACATATTCAAACTGTTAAAAATAAACTAGGCTACTTTAAAATTATATTAAAATAAAATATCAAATGAAGAAAGAACAAATGTTAATATATATAACGGTGTAAATTATGCGCACATAATAAAAAAAAACACTGCCTTTTTTTGTTATTAAATCTATATTTCTTTATTAATTTTACATTTAGTTTGTTTTCTCTCTGCACTTTAATTCAGGCCATGAGAATCCAGTAAACCCGAACTGCATAAACTCTATAGATGGGTGTAGAAGTTTTATCCAACTCCTGTGTTCATTTACACAATTAAGCTTATTTCCTTCTTTCCCTACTTATAGACTGTTTTTTTTTCAGTTCTTTATCTCACATTTATTTGTTTATTGTCTTTTCTTTTTGTTACAGATTGTTTTTCCCCCTTTTTTAGTAAAGAAAGGGGAAAGCTCCGCTAAAACCCTCATCCATTTCAGATCGCAGATGGTCTTTTGAAAGCCCAGGCTCTTGTGTGTGTGTGTGCGCGCGCGCGAGGGAGGGGGGGCTTAGTGTGCTCCTCTTTCTGCCGTATCCATGCATTTTGCTCTTCGCTCTTTCTTTGTGTCTAACTTTCTTTTTTCGCTGCGCTTTTGTACAGCTCGTCCCCTCCCTCCCTCCTGGCTTCTTTAGCTCATCTGCCCCGTTTTTCACCCTCCAGCTCCTCTGAGCTCTGCTGCCTCTCTGACACATTAGCATCGAGCACAACGGCCTCTCCATCCTCATACCCCCTGCACGCGCTGAGTGTCTGGAACCACACCGCACCTAACGACATTAAAACGAAAAGATAAACTCGTGGCTTTGATCTCATTTAAAAAACGCACAGGTTAGGCGGGAAAATAAAATAGAGGAATTACATTGCGAAATTAAAGTATGTAGCAAATATGGTTGTTTGTTTATTATTTAAATGATAATTATAATGAATCCGGAATAACCGTTTTTTTTCTTGCTAGGATATTTATCTAAAATAAAGAAGTAGTCTATCTATCTATCTATCTATCTACAAACACATTTATTTGTATGTCTCTAAGAACAAAAAGCTTGTTCTGAACTCATTTTAATTATTGGCCAAAATAAATTAAGAGAAAAAAAAGAAAGGCCTTGCTCAGTCTTTCTTTCTCTCTTTCCATGTAAAGTATCTTTTTCTATTTATCTATCTATTTATCTGTCTTTCTGTGTATTGGTCTATCTGTTTGTTCCTATCTATCTATCTATCTATCTATCTATCTGTATGTCTGTCTCTGTTCTGAACTCATTTAGTCTATTGTCATAACAAACTAATAAATAAATCTGCCTATCTGTCTGTCCATCCGTCTGTCTCTACTGGCTTAAATGAAAGTTGTTTTAAATCCATCAGCCTGTTTTTGTCATCATTTTGATTTCTTTTTGAGTAATTTGTAGCTGAAGTTTACTATCAGGCCTATATTTGATTAGAGAGCAAAGTCCTGGTCCTTCAGATCACTACTTATAGTTTCTTGATACATTCTGTAATAAAATGTGACCTCTGTGCACCTACACCACTTTCCAATTTTTTTCCTTTCATTTTAATTATGCATAACCGTTTTAAGATTTAACCCCTGGATTAATTGGTTCTAGCACTCTGAGAATGATATGGGCTCTAAAATTATTTTTTTTCTCGAATGCTATTTGGGCCGTAACTTTGAGGGTGCAGTATTTTTCATTTCATAGCCTTCTGCATTTTGTCAAATGTCACATTTTTGTTGTTTAACTAAAAATTTAAAATGAGGTTAAATGTGGGTCACACTGGGTTGTATAATAGCTGGCAGTGGCATTTGCCTGGAAATGAGTCATTGGTATAAGGATTTGGTGTTGGAATAGAGTTTTAAGGCAGCACTGTGGGCATGGGTTAGATAACTGAAATCGTTCATTGCTCAATCCCTCCCTCTTCCCCTCTCTCTCTCTCTCTCTCTCTGTCTCTCTTTCTCTTCTGCTGTCCTAGGTGTAATAAACTTCACGCCTGTCTCTCTCAGTGGCAAGTTCTGGCTTACTTAAGCCTAAGTCACTGCTCTTTTTATGGAAGCCTCCTTTCAGTGCATTGTTGGGGAGTATAGCCATGTTAATGTCTTGTACCGTAAAAATTGGTGCTGCCATGCTTATTAGTTGCGTAGCAGGACTACGGGGCAGCCAAGAAGAGATGAAGCCCACACTACAAAGGGGCGGCAGAGGCGGCCGTCGGCATCAAATGCAGTGATAATTGCATTGCTGTGAAGGGTTAGGCTTTTCGCCCCTCTCTCCATTTTTTTCTCCTTGCCTTTTTTTTTTTTTGGTGAGTGCGATTTGTCTCTTAAGCCAGCGTGACGTCTCGGATGCGGCTGCAGAATGTGCAGAGCAAATTGGAGGTTGAGCGTGAACAATGCAACATGGAACACTGCTGTGGCGTTCTTTAGGGAAGGAGGGGAAAAAACACCCCTACTAGATGAAGAGGAGTAGTGACAGAGAGAGAAGTGCTGAAAAATAGCAAGAAAGTAAAAAGAAGTAAGGAAAGCAGTTTATTGTAGAAATGTATTCTTTTAGTAGTAACCATTTCAGCTGACTTTCTTTGGCAGTCTCGGGGAAGAAAAAAAATTAAACAAAGTTCCAAAGCTGTGCAGAAGTCCAGATCTGATCCAGAAACAGACTGTGATTGTGAATATATCGTTGACTGAAAGTAAACAGATTAGGCAAGAGGAAGCTTAGCTATTTGGGGCCTCTTTTTGATGTTGAAGAGCCTAATTTGATTTTTTCACCTCCTATTGTTTCAGTGTTTTGCTCCTCTAATCCACTTTAAAGTTGGAACAGCTTTCATCCTGGCAGGGGGGTGATGGGTGGGGTGTGCGGGTTGGAGGGGGGTGTCACAGGCTACCGGTTCTCTTGTCCACTTGTTCCAACTTACACTAGCAAAAACCATGCAGAGATAGGGAGAAAATATTTGTTAGACAAGCCACTTTTGACACACATGACCGTCTCTGCCGAGGCCTCTGAGGCTTTGCTGCTGATGTCTGAAGCTGGGCAGGCGAATGAGAAGCGAACGAGACAGAAGGATAGCGAGAGCAAGGACTGCAAGTTGCCAGCAGAGCCAGCAGTGAAATGATCAGCCTGATGGTGCCGCTTTAGCATGCCCTCCTCAGTGACCCTGAAAGCACACACTCACACACATACACACAAAACAGAGGACGGATGCAAGACGACTAAACGGCCCTGAAAAGAGCTGCACTCCAGCCGGCCTATTGTGCTGTGCAGCACCCCCGTACAGAAACCACTGACTGCTGTGCTTCACTTCAATCTGTTGAATTAAACAGAGAGAGAGAGAGAGAGAGAGAGAGAGATTTGGAATCCAATTTTTTAAACCATCTGTGACTAAGTTTGCATTCGTTGGACCCACAAAAACAACTTGTGCGGTTAGTCCGAAGTGCTGCTGAACGATCTGTTGAGACTCCCTATTATTTTGTACTTGAAAAATTCTAGTTTAAACAATAATTTAATTATAAAATAATAGACCAACAAATCTCATAGCAGGATTTATTTTTAATGATCTTTTTTTAGAATTTGATCAAAATCTGTGTCAAGCTTAATGCATACCATATGGATATTTATAATTCACAATATTAGCATACTAATCATATTCTTCTCAGATCCCTCTTTGGTAAAGCATTTTTTTGTAAGGTTCATCAGAGAACCTTAAGGGTTTTATGAGAAGGAGAAACCTGCAAGGGTTTTAGTTTTAACCTTAGATTCAGCGTTGTATTGCAGCCAACAACAAAGCCTACAGAGAGAACTTACTTGGATAGGCATTTGAGACTTTCTGTGTCCTCTTTCCTCACAAAAATGTGTGTGTGTGTGTGTGTGTGGGTAGGCGGCTGAGAGAAAGCCAGGGAGAGGAAGCGACAGTTTAAACTCAGCAGTGCTCTGATAACTTTGCTTAGTGCTCAGAGGGAGGCGGTTGGCAGAAATCAGGATATATTATGACTCCAATATTGCACAGTGGGCCAGACAACACAAACGCTGGCAGAAAGGAAGAATCTAAGAAATAAATCAATACATGGAAAAAAAATCCTGAAACACATTCGAATATACACAAAGTTTAAAAAAATAGATTTGAGGCATAACACTTTTTTAGGTTATCGGCTCATGGCACAGTAGCACAGTGAATAAACTTGCCACTACCTATATGAGTAGAATAACACTAGATGTGGACATGAAATACACTATTGCAAAGTTTTTGTCTGGCCAATTTAAAAAAAATAAAATTGCCTTTGTAAGCTGCTTTGCTGTTGTGCTGAAATATACTTTTATCGCTCGCTAAATAAATGCATTTTCCTATGGTCTAATGGTCTACCATAATAGTTCCCGGTCCACAAAAAGTCACTGCTCTGAAAATAAAAATGTTCCTGGAACTACCGTACGTTCCTTTGCTTCCTCTGGAAAGCTGCCTAAAGTTCCTGACCTCCTTAAAACTGTTCCTGGGTTCCCGAGACGTTTGCTGAGGTGAAAGTTATACTGTTATTGGCTGTTAAAAGCAATTCTACAGTCTGCAACCCCAAAGAGATGAAAGAAAATCAACCTCTGCTTCCAGATGATATCATTGTCTCTTCTCTCCTTCGTTGCCCTTTCACACAAGCTGCTTTTCTAAGCCTTCCGACCCCTCCATAAACCCCCCTGGCTGCTCACATCAGTACTCCCAAAATACTCCCTGGACCACACCTACACCCTGCATGTTGCAAGGGGTGTAAGCCACCTGTTGCTGTTTTCCATAAAATACATGTACTGTCCAAGATAAGGGGGCACAATTTAACACAATGGTATTCAATCCACATATTACAGTCTGCCTCTCTACATTCTTTCCATTATAAAATCATAATAGACGCATTTGTTAGCAGGAATTTTCAACTGCTATTCCAAGTTTAGCCTTAACGTTTATCTAAAATCTGTGTTTTTTTCCCAGCTAAAATGTTAGATTAAAATCTTTATTTATACGTGAATCTGGATGAATCGTGTGATCACATGGTGGCCATTGGACATTGAAACAGTCAGCACTTGATGTTCTGTTAGTCTTGACTAAAACCAGACTTTTAAAATTAATTTAAGCATTTTAATTTGACTGAAATGATACTAACTTAAAATTAACTGAAAGTCAGATTAGGACATCCAGATAATGCAGTTGGGAGTCAAGACATTCCTTGTATGTATGACTCAGTCAGACAAAGAAATCATCCCAGTCGCTCTGCACATGCTCCACAGTTCAGGCACTTCAGGATTTGACCCTGAAGTCAAACAAAATGTGTAGCAACAGAAAAAGCTGCTACCAGTACAGTGATGTTACCTGCCTTTGGCTAGCACCATAAACAGAAGGGATGGTGTGCATCTCATTTGTACAAAAAGTAAAGCATACAGCATGTTCGAAATATAGAGAGCGGTAAATTAGACTATATTTTGACCACTTGACATGATACCACTTTGCTGATATAACTTGTTTTGGTCTTTGACGTTAAACCGATACTACGATACTAACAAGTTGAAAGGGGACATATCCCCACCTATCGTAGCAGAGTTGGACATATTTCAGTCAATAAATCGATTCCCCTGCTTGTGTACTGGGACAACCATAGCTCGACTTAACTGTGCATGTGAACATACTGTACTGACTGACTCCTTAAACGCTACTCAGCTAAAAGTAGTTACGCTCCCTTTAACCCTTCAGATGTCTTATAAAACTATTTACCCCATGGACAAAAGACAGGCTATGTCATCAGAGAATCAATGAGAATAGTACATTATTCTTAAATGCATTTATCAAACAAGCAATTACTAAAGCCTGTTTTACATCATAGCAAGAGCAGCACAACCAAGTAGGCTGACAATTTCTATGACTTTTTTTTTTTTCTTTTTACAAATTAGCAAGTCAACAACATCACAAGAGTGTGTTTTGTATACACTTCTAGTTGCATGCTACTTATGGGAAATAAACCTTGAAGCATGAAATTGCATCACCTCCGAGTTAGCTCTGTCGTACGCTTTGTGTCACGACTGTTAATTTCCATAATTATCAAGGTTCCCGCACTGTGATTTAGGGACTGTATAGTTCTCGTTTTGGATTGTTGGAACTTATTAGTTCCTCAGATGGTTCCAGAGTCTTGCAGTGGATCTTCACTTCCATGCAGCAGAATTATATAGAGAATGAGATTTAGAATATATTTACAGTATATAGAATCTTTTATTTACCTGCTCCCTGTTGCCACAGTCACTACACACATAGCACTACCCCATACAATAATACACACACAATTTATACCAATATCTTGCATACTTTCAGTGCCACTTTCATTTTCAATTCAACACACCATGTAAACATTGTATAGGACCTCCAAACGCCTGTCAGGGTCTTTAAAGGGCCAAGGAGTAGATGGGTGTGAAGAATGATGGGGACCCAGTCTCTCTCTTCTCTACTAATGTCTGAAGACAGGAGAGAGAGAGAGAGAGTGAGTAAGAGGGGCGTCAAGCTTTAACAATCTTTGTGCTTCAACCTGGCCCTGATGGAGCAAAAGTGGGCGTAGATTATAGGGCTGGGAGAAGGGGGCGTGCTGCGAGAGAGCGACAGCCACTGACATGATGGAAGCCTAATGGCAATAATTGGCGGCAGTTTTGACAGGACTTGTATGATAGCACACAATAAACACCCTGTGTTTTTCCCAGCCAAATTTGAGCCAAATTGCGGCGCCAACCGCTGAAACCGGCTGTTTCCCTGCCCCCGTTCTCTCTGGCATGCTACGCTCTCTGATTTACTCAGTCAAAAGCCAGCATTTTTTAAAATCCATGATAACCAGAGGACTGAAGCATCTCAGAGGCATGACAGGTATAAAAAAGATAGCTAGTTAAACAGGTTTTTCCCCTTTGCTTTTTTATGTCTGTCCTCACTTGTTACACATTAAAAAAAGTTTCATCAAGCAGCATTAATTTGTCACCTTAAATCACTTGAGCATGAATCACCAAAAAAAAAAAAGATGCACATTCCGTCTGAGTCTCTGAAACCAAAAGACATGTCTTTATTTGTTATTTCAGCCTGCTGAATATCTATGGAATCTTCAGTACTGTAACTCTCTTTGGCTGAGCTTTTATGACGCCACTACTCAAGCCATCGACTTTTATTTCATAGCTTCCTGATAGGTTAGAGTCCCCTCCATTGAGAAAAGGGGGAAAAGAGATCTTTCTCATTCTAGGTTAAATCCCTTGAAAGCGGCCCTGCTTATGTTTTCTAAGTGATGAGCCAACCCCCCCCCCATTCCGTCCGTTCTGCAGTATAGACCCTCTGGACTCATGTTCCCAAACTGTCCTCCCTTTGGTCTCTTTGTCCGAGTAATTGCGTGGCCCTGGGTGAAAGAAATCCAAGTGGACTGTAATGGTTTTGAAGGGGGATGGAGGATGAAGAAGGTGCAGGGAGGGGAGCAGAGGGGACGAAAAAAGTCAAGACAGAAGGGAGGCCGCATTATTAAAACAACAGACCACTCGAAAGAAGACTGGCCCTGCACCTGATCGACCGACGCAGTGTGTGCCAAAACGCTTCCCTCTGATCTCAGTTCAAAGACTGCAGGGAAGAGACTCAAAGCATTTGGCTTGGGGATGGAGGAGGGGACTCGTGCTTGCTGGCTTTCTGCAGAAAGGCACATCCTTGCTCCCTGGGGTCCACAAATCATATGAGCAAATAGCAAGCGGGGAGACATGAAGGGTTAAAGCGGTACTCAAATACAGAGATGACCTGCTATGGAGCTCTGGACGCAGCGTGGCCTAACACTGCACATATGTTACTTCTCTTTTGCCAAAGCAGTATGTCCCTATCCGAGTGTGTGTTCATGTCTTTGTGAGCTGCCTATGAGCGCACATCTGTCAATGTGAACTGATGTCAGATGATCGCCGCTCTTGATTGAAGCTCCAGTGTGAGTGTGCATGTTGCCTCTGTGTGTGTGTGTGTGTGTGTGTGTGTGTGTGTGTGTCTAAGCACACGAATGTGTGTAAGAGCCAAGGTGCTAGTTGCCTGTCCTTGAGCTGTGTGTTTTTCAATATCGCGAGCATACTTTAAGGCCAATGAACGCAGCCTAGAGGCTGATTAACTTACCAGTAAAACTAATAGTAGAGCTGTCCGAGGCTGCTCTGGTACTCTGTTAGAGAAACAAGATGTGTTTAAAGTCTCAAATTTTGTTCCAGTTCCCTAAAGGATAAGTGTCATTCAGCTAAAGGAAATTCTCAGCTTGGTGTTAAAAAGTTCAAAAGCCTAAAATACAGTACTGATCAAGATAATGGACTTTTTAGGCAGCTCCAGACTAAAAATCATAAATATGTTATTTTCCTCGTTCTCCTTGCCAGTTGAGTTCTGAATACTTTGGGAGTGTTTGGAGGGAAAAAGGAAACATTTATATAAATGAATGTCCCGGTTTGGCAGGAGACAGAGTAAGAGAATGTTTTATGGCTAAGTCTCAGACACGGGAATGCACTTTCACGCTGTTTCCATAATTCCCCTGTGATGTGGCTGTAGTGTAATCGCAGTCATGCTGTGACACCATCACCGCAACATTACTGAACCCCTCCAAATCGTGTTTGTGGGAGGACCGATTAAAGGATACTTTCCGCTGAACTCTGTTGGCCTAAGCAAAGACAAAGGCTGAGGTCACCTCTAACAGTCCGGCCCAGAACCTTTTACGGGAAATGCATTTTAGCTGCAATAGTTTTCCATGTAAGCAAGCCACATTCTTAACTCTGATTTACAAGGTTCCTAGAACATCAGCTTAGGGTGATGACAGTGATTAAGCTTTTGCATAGACACTTAGCATCATAGCACCTGTATTCCCACTTACACACCTCATATATTTTCTCGATTGTGAAACTGAGGAGGTGCAGTGTGTTTAGGATGCCCTTGTTGACCCCAGACGAGCACCTTCCTGTTTGACCTGTCCCATATGGGGATGTTTTGGCCCTTTTTCCCTCTGTGGCCCTTTGTGCTGGCCAACCTAATGAGTCGTAGTGCCGCAGTGAAGGGTCAGTTCCCAGTGACCCCTTTGGTTCGTCTCAACCTGCGGATATACATTCGGCTTAAGAGTTAAGCGCCAGATTACTGGCCTCCTCCAATATCTCTCTTTTTTCCCCTGCCTTTGACCCTCCTATCTTTCCACCTTCCTCTTCAACCCTTTCTTCCATTTCCAGTCTATGTTTGTGAAAAGGGATTTATTGGTCTGAGTGGGACTGTTAGGTGACGCTCAAGTGTTCTGGGATTCAAAGCCTGACTGTGTGTGTGTTTGTGTTTTTGTGTGTTAAAGTAGTAGAGCGTACCCCAGTGAGCAGAGGGTTCCATCAACCTCTACCACCTCCGACTCCCTCCTCTGCCATACTGGGAGGTCGAACAAAGGGACTTCCTTTCCGCTAAGATGGCGTGACCTTACTGCAAATGTAATGTTTAGGATTAGGCCCAGTTCAATGGGAATGTAATCTGTCTTTGCCCTCAAATAATGTCTGGTTATGGAGGAAGGGCCAGTCATTCCAAACAGCTTTTAGCCTTCTTCTTACTCAACCTGGCGGAAATGCGACAAGAAGGTGCCAAGACTCAGAGTAGCTCCTTCCTCCTGGTAAGAGAGTATGTGATTGTTGTTTTTCTTGACCAGGGTTGTACACTCTCATTCCTGGCCAACCATGTGCATTGAGCTGACGGTTTGTATGGAGTAATTAGCAGACAAGGTTGTAAATCCTCATTACCACCTGGAAGAACACAAAGCTTTCATGAAGAATACAAAGGAAAGGTGAACTGATAGAGGTCCTCCCATTCCCGGAGCATGTGTGGAAATTCATAGCACTACAGGGAGAGGAAAAAAAAGAAGAAGAATTATATTCAAGGGGAAAACGAAAAGCTGATTTGGAGCAGATTTTAATCATTTAAACACATTTGGGTAATTTATGTGCATAATTTATACCCTGGAGTATTATTTAGGTGTTTTGCTGCCGAGCTAATCAGATTACCGTGTTCTTATTTTTTACTTTTTCATCAGTGGTAGATCGTTGTTGTGTAAGAGCATCAGTGTTGAGATTACGCTCGCAGCGATCACCCTGCAGCATGCAGCGTGCTGATCCAGACCTCGAGTACAAGCAGGCAACAGCACCGGTCTTGCCAGTGTTATACAGCTCTTTAAGTCACCACCAGAATTGATTTGGTTTACCATCTCCTGTATCTGTCTGCTCTCACTTTCTGCATCTCTCTCTCTCTCTCTCTCTCTCACACACATACACACACTTCACACATAGATTCATTACTTGCACCGGGAGGTCTTCGATATTTCATCTGAGCATTGTAATCACATTACATGGTCCAACGTGTTCTAGATAGCGAATTATTGGCACAAATATGCCACATGATTGCTCGTGGTAATGTACAGAGAGGTCACGCAGACAGAAAGACTGAAGAAAAAAATGATTGAAAAACACACGGGCTACATTCTCTTTTACCAAGCCAAATGTCATGTGTCAGAATGTAAAAGAGAAAGATGGGAAGAAGTGTGTATCTTGGCTATGTGTGTGCGTATTCGTGTGTATGCGAGAGTGCCAGTGAACGAGATAGAGAGAGAGAGAGAGAGAGAGAGAACGAGCAGGAGATTGCTGATAAAGATCCGTGTTAACCTTGCGTAGCGCCAGGCTGAATGGAGGGGAAAATTAGGCCTGATATAATACTCATGCATGAGGCTCTCAGACAGAGAGGGAGGTGTGTGTCACCAGCCATGCACAGAGAACATTTAAGGCCCCGAAACAAAACTCCTTCCTCGTGCCTCCGCCCTTGTCTGACTTGCGTCGCGAGATTTATATTTCAAAGTGACACAGACATGCTGCGCATTATTAAAAGCCATGTTCGTCATGTTTCCGTTCGCAGCAGTGTCAAATCCTGTATTCGAGTAAGAGCAGCCTGAAGCCGTTTTTGTGGCACGTACTTATTCCGGAAATTATTCAACACAGAAAATAACCTAATTTCCACTGCTCCAGCATTTGCAGTCTTATTAGCAAGCAGGTACTTGAAGAAAGCCTAATGCTACTGTCGCCAGAAAGCAGATTTGTTGCAGCAGAATTGTTACACTTCCCAGCTGAGCTGTGCTCTCCTCGGAGCGTGTGTATGTGTGTGTGTGCCCGTGGTAGACAGTGGTTAAGGGATTTAGCTCAGGTTAATGGGCCTTTTGGAACGGCTTAGCCTGTATGGCAGTGAGAATGGGAGAGAATGACTGTGGTGGGGAGATTGATTCTCTGGTTAAAGAAAGCCTAGTGACAGGGGCTATTAGCCTGCAGTGAGGAGAGTGAGAGGACAGCAAGGGCTTTTCACAAGACCCCTGACTCCTGAATGAGAAAGAGAAGACATCCTTAATGTAGATGTATACGTTAAGCAACATAATAAGTCACACAGTTATAGATCTAATAAGAAACAAGGTGTATGCTATTTTACCAAAGGGACTCCAGAATGGTTTCAAGTGGGATTAAATTGCAGCTTAATTTTTCCTCTCAAACTGCATCCACAACTATGGGCAAACACATCTTGACGTGTAGTATTTTGTGCAATCATACACAAATACACAATATTCAAACTAATTGGATATTTGAAAATCAGCATGGTGTCGGCAGAGGAGGTGTCTTCCTTGGTGTCTCTTAAACCATGCAGATCTTCAAATGCCTATTTGGTTTGATGTCTGCTGTACATCTGGATTAACCCATTCACTAATTTAGAAGTCATTGGTCACAGGTCAAGCTGTTTTCATCAATTATTATACCCGACTGACACATCTATTTGTTTGTAATAAATAGCTAAATGACAGTGATATTGAGATGCATCATCTACTCGGCCGAAACACAGTATTGCTGATGATTTTACACTACATAAAAGGGCATGAAATTGTATTCAGCAAATGTGTTTCTTTTTATTTGATGAAATATAAATGTGTAAATATATTTTACGAAAAAAAAAAATCGAAGCATGGATTGAGAGATAAACAGCATTAATTATTATGAAAAATGGTGTTATATGTTCCCATCAGAAAATCTAAAAAAGACATTTTTAGCACCAATACCATTTTAGTTGATTATATCTAGTGGTAAATTCTAGGAGTCTATGTCTATTTTTGTGTTTATATCATTTATTACAAATTATTTCTGTGATTTTCTCTATGTGTGTGTCCCACTAATACCTCACCTCCTATTATTGAGTTGGAAAAAAATGCACATGATGGGTAAAACAGAACAGCTCTCCAAAAAAACCCAGAAAAGTGGCCCTAGATGGCAGGCACAGAAGAGGTGGCACATCAGGCCTGAAAACACACATCGCATCTGAATGTTTTCTTGTCCCTCGAACACCAATTTGACACACATACACATGGACATCTTATCACCCGTTTGTGCTTGAGAGGGTCAAATGGACAAAAGACCTGCAAAGAGGGGAGGTTGGGGGTGTGGAAGGAGAGACAGAGAAAAAGAGGGAGTCAGTTTAAAGGCAGAGAGGCTGAGATAGTTGTCTCGTTAGACGAGCTAACTGTGCAGAATAACGTGATGATTTGACGTCCAGTGGTAGCTGGTATTCAGGTCCCCCATCAACGCTCATATGTATGTGTGTATGTGAAGCTGTCTTGGGATGCACTTCGCTCCTGTTGAAAAATAGTCTAGTGTCACCTCCCCATTTCCCCCCTTCCTCCCAAACCAACCAACCAACCAACCAACCAACACACAAATACTGACACTCATAACTCTGTGTGTGTGTGTGTGTGTGTGTGTGTGTTATAACACAGCTCTTGCAGTGAGGTGCTCAATCCACTATGGTGATAAATCAGGTACTGTGTTAATTGGTATGAAAACAACACTTTGGCAGTATATAATGTTTTATGTGTCTTTCATGTCCTTTATTGTAATACTAATGAGGGGCTGTATATCCGAGAAAGGGGGGCTGGTGGTGGCTCTGCTCCTCTCTCCTCGATGTGCCGGATAAGCTCCTTAGTGGGATCACCGGAATATTCCACCCGCCAGGCGACGCAGGCGGAACACAATCGCCCCCTCCTTCATTTGCAATCGGTAATTAGTATGCAAATGAGCCCAGGGGACCACACAAGTACTAGTGTATTACAAGAGTCTGATTATGACTCCTCAGGCTTCTCAGGGATGAGAGTGGAGTGCTGGAAGAGCTCCTCACCTCCCTACGCTCCACTGAGCTCCGAGTGCCACCCTCTCACTGAGCCTCCTGATTGGTGCAGGGCCCCGTCAGTCATCGCTTTTGCCTTATCTGCCACTGCTTAATTAATACGGCATGTTTGTCATGATCCCATTTGCATATGGGATTATGTTCTCCTGTTTATGAGTTAGTACTAGAGACTTTGTTCTGTTAAGCACGCTGAAGGCAGTGACTGAAGTGTCACACTTCTTCCGTTTGACTTGTTACGAGATCAGAATAAAATTTTGCAAAAAAATAAATTAAAAAAAAGTCTTTTTAATATCAGAACTGACTGCAACCATGTCATGCGTGTTAGCAATGCACATAGATCAAAATGGACAGTTGTTTTTTTATAATGAAGAGGATGACCTCTGAACCTTTGGATTAAGATTGTCAGTCTGAATCAGGTTCCTTTCCAAACCGCAGCCTTGATTCCTGGTTTTCCCCATGACCTGACTTAAGGAAGAACAGACAGCATCAGGATCTATATCACCTCTGCTAACACCCGCCCCCCCTCTCTTTGTTCTTACAGCTAAGTGGGCTGGGGATATTGGTGGGAGAGATTACTGGCATATTGATAGCTTCAAATCAAGCTCAGGAGATATGCCTAGGGTGAGATCAGGCACTGACTTCCTGCTGTAGCATAGGGAGGTACAATTCTGATGTTGTCAAGTGGAATAAGTAGATCAGATCATGGATATATTGTATGGGACAAGGCTGTTTGCAGGCAAAATGTTGGGTAGGGTTGGCTTTATTCGTTGAATGTGATTGGCCAGTTAATTGGTTTAGTCTGGTTATTTCTGAGCTAGCTGGGAATCATGAGATTCTACTCTCTCATTGACTTCACTAGCCTCAGAACTTTTATCCCTCTGACAGCCCTCCAAACTCTTCCTATCTGTCGTGTGCATTCAAACATACTGTGTAGTAATATCTTGTACCAGTTTGAATATGACAGCGTGGATGTTCCTGCAGGCCAAATGCACCACAGGGGGCTCATTCCATAAAGCAAATATTATTGCACACCAAAATAATTTATGAGTAGCAACACTCACCCCCCCCCCCAAACAACCCCACCTCCCCCCCCCACCACCACCACACCTGCCAGCTCTCCCCCCACCTGCAATGAAGCTCCCTTTCCGATAGCTCTCATAGTGGCCGTATTTATGACAGAGGGCTTGTTCACTGCTTCTATATTTCACGAAAAAAAGAGGGGGGTTGTAATGAAACACACTGCGCACAGAGGTTTGTGTTGTGACAGCTGTAATTGTGGAGCACATTAAAAGCTGGTGAAGGAACCCTCCACCTTATTTCTTCTGAAAGCGCGATGTGACAGAACGAATGTCGGGTGGGGGAATAGGCATTCCACTGAGTGGAGTGAGGGGTTTGATTAGCGCTGTCGTGTTCAGGGTGAAAGTCGTTTTGATGGAGTGATTATAGGTGTTGGCTGAAACTGCCTTAGAAGACGGTAGCTTGGTTTTAATGGGTGGTCCGTGATGTCTATCGGCATATCTATACACAGCGAGACTTAATATGCATGTATACCCTAAATTTGCTTTCCCGAGTCTGGGTTGGGAGGTCAACACAAATGCCATATGAATGTCAATTAATCATCTCCTATATTGGTTGCAGGTGCTTTTGGTCAAGAAGGGTCAAGCAACCACCAATTTTTTACTCAATTAGTGGCAAGTGACATTCATGCTGTAGCCTATGGAGCGCAAATTGGCAAATTGGAAACATTGGCATTTGTTATTTAATCTCTTTATTAGTTTGGTCTAGCCGTCATACATAGTATATTGTGTTTGTGAGTCTCTAGTTGGCCAAACCCCACCAAGAGGTGGCTCAAATTTGTGACCCGGCAGTAAATCTGTGAGCAAGATTTGCTGTGCGGTCTGCATGCAGGCACACAGTGAGGTTAGTGGAGCTTAATGATGCTATTCTGCCAGTCTGCGTCAAGTCAATGGTGCTCCATTTCAAGGTGGATGGCTACCGTAAAAGGGTTAAAGCCCATGGAGCAAGGCGCATACCCCCTGGGAGTCTCCACCAACCCCCAGGGAGGAGGCTTTGTCTCCTTGGGCAAACATTCCCACAGAAAAAGGGGAAAAAGCCATTTGGCTCCCCCAGCTTGTGCTCCTTTCACTGGTTGAGGAGGTCTTCCCTAGTCAACAGCTGGACATGACGTGACAAATTGGGGGCTTTGTCTTTCTGGGGAAGCAGAGGGGGTGGCAGGGGAGAAAATGTCATGAAAAGGTTCAGGAGTGGGAGGGGGGTGCTGTGGACATTGAAAGGATGCAGGGGAGCCATAGAATGCATTGTGAATCACTGCAACACAATGCAAATTGCACAGTTTAAAGGGGAAATATGTTGGGGCTTTGTTTCAAATTGAAACGGTCCAGCTTATCGAGGGGAAAAGTGAAGTACCAATTTTACATGGGTCAGACAGGGATGGTTAGCCAAGCAGTGGAGATGACAGGTAACAGGGAGTCCTAATGCGCAGGAATACAGTTTCCACCTGATTTCATTTTGTAAAAGCCGATTTGGTTACAAATCAGTCTCAACAAACCTTGCAAAATAACTTGGAATATAAAAACATCTTGCTGCTGTAATTATTTTCAGGATTCAGAAAAGCCCATAAAAGAGCATTTGAATGGAGATTTTACAGGTAGAGTGGATCAGGTACACAATAGATTTTGAAATATTTAAAAACAACAAATGCATAAATGCATAAAAGTGAATCCTCTGAGTTTCATAGTCACAGTGGGCTCCAAAGCCCTTCTGTAGCCATTTTATGAAGCTGCTCCTCTCACAGAATGAGAAAAGAGATCCCCCACGAATGACCCCCGGGTGAAAAAGCTCCGTATTTGACAGAGTCCGCCTCTTAACTTGTTAACTTGCTAATTGCCCGGCAGTCACTTCATGAGCTGAACAATGGACTGCTAGCTGAGCGATGGGGCACTTTCTTTGAGAAGCTGGCCGAGGGGGCCAGGTGGCCGTACTGGGGGAGCAGAAAGGGGCCGGCTAGCCTCGAGTGTTGTGTGTGAGGTCTGGCTTGGTTGCCAAGGGGATGGCAGCCTGATATATTATCTGGAGGAGTATTGGGCTGACCCAAGGAGATGGAGGGGCAGGTGGGGCACGACTGTGCCCCACAAACCCAACTACTACATTACCACCCCCCACTCTGCTCTTCTCTGCGTTCTCTCTGTAACCTCCGTCCTACTTTGTGTTTGCCCAGCAGTGGCCTGGTAGTGTGTGTGTTAGGAGGGGATCTAAGTGCTAACCGGGATTCAGACTCAGAACATGTTAGGTAATTAGGAAGAGCTTACAGGGCCATTTCCATGACAGCTGCTCCTACTGCAAACACAACACTGGCCAGAGGGAGCCAGTGCATTGTGGTCTGTTTTGTGGGAATGACATTGCCAAATACAATAGTCTAGCTAGTGTGTTGGGAAGGAGTCAATTGCCAGGAGCCTGAAAGTGTTCTGTCTGTTGCTACACAAACACCCATTAGTACAGTCACTGAAGGACGAGCAGCATCCAGAGGATTTAAGCACCCTGTTGTCTTTGCACAATTGTCTTAATGTCACACTGAGGCATCCATTTTCTTCATCTTGATCTGTCATTAGACATGTGGCCAAAATGTTTGGTAGTAACATACGCCCTGCTAAACATGGGTTACAAATTAGTTTTTTTTTTTTTAAAGAAAATATGGAGGGAAAAACAAAGCCCAGCTTTTTAGTATGCTAGATAGAAGTCGTATTGGTCCTGTCCAAGCCTCAGTGGTATATACAGGACTCAGTTGGAGGTCTGAATCGCTGAAGCACTCATTCCCATGTGTTAACCATGTTAGAATAACAGTCCTAGCATGGTCTATGATTCCAGGTCTCCGGGTGACACCATGGGGCCAAGGGCAAGTGGACTCATGCCTAACTGAGTGTTCATTCTATGGGCTGCTAGGTCTTGCTTCAGGTCTTGTATATTTTCCTGGCTCCTCTGTGTTTTTCCGCAGCCACTCTGTTTGGCATCCTATCAGAGGTAACATATTCTCTCACTCGGTTATGCCGCAAACCACCAAGATTGCAAGAAAAAGGAGGTGTATGATTTTTCCCAGGCCTGTTTATCTCAGCCTCTCTGACTTGTAGTGCAGAGAACTTCAAACAGTGTCTGTATGTGTGGGTGGGCCTTTGCATGGCACCCCTTTTCAAGCTCTCTGAAGTGTGTACACTTGTCTGCTCTGGGTACATTGTTTTCAAGTGTGCAACTGTAACCGTACTATACTTTATCTATTCAGTGTGATTGTAGCCCTTTTGTGTGTTCTTGCTCTTTAGTTGGATGGTCTATGCAACCATACATTACTAAATAGGGGTTTCGTAAGCCAAAGTCTCGTAAGCACTCATTTACATGGTTGAAGTAAAAGAGCCTTCATACAAAACCCCTCCATTAGAGATTCCTGGCTCATCGATGTTCGCTGGTAGGTTCCCTCTATGTACTGCCATACTCTGGACTTGTGCCTCAAAACAAGCCACTATTATTTTACTGTACCTCCTTAACTGCACCATTCGTAAATCATTACATCTATGAGCCAGCACTGTCGAAAAAAAGGGTGCAATTAAGTCACTGTAACCTGAAAATCACTTTTTTTAAAGAAATCTGGCACACATAAACAGCAATATCATTACACGTGGGCACACGTGCACAAACACACACATGCACACACCTCCTGGAGAGTGTTCGGCACTCCCCTATGCCACAGCAGATGTTTTTCATGTGGTTCCTTGCTCTCCCTAATAGCCTTCCTGGTCTGTGGGCCTGATGCCTTGTGTGTGTGTTTTCCTAGCCCAAGCCAGGCAGGGGAGTTTGTATGAGTGTGTGTATGTGTGTGTGTGTGTGTGTGTGTGTGTGTGTGTGTGTGTGTGTGTGTGTTTCAGCAGGAGTAGAATAAGAATTCCTTTAGGCCTCAGTGTCAAACAATACCAACATGATCTCTATATTTGGAGAGAAGCTGCGCACCGTTTGATGTGGGCCGGAAAAGAGTGCTCACCGTGGTATCATTTAGAAGCACAGACTTGGTTTGATAAATTAAAAACCTCTCGGTGTCTTGCCTCTCCTCTCAGTCATGGTCATTAGAGCGCGGGTCGTGGGTACTTCATTTCTCCTGGCTCAGTCCTGCCATGTGTGTGCCGTGTATATATATGTGTGTGTGTGTGTGAACGGAGGGCTTGCACTTGATGGCTTCTGGTTGTGCCCCCCACCCCTTTTCTCTCTTTTTCTCCGTGCTCCCCTCGCCCTCCCCTGGCTGCCCTTCTGCTTGGCATCTGTTAAGCTGCTAAAGAGAAAGCTGTGTGGTGAAACCGGTGCGTCTTGCTGGGTGGATTTGAACAAGCACATGCCTGTTCTACCTCGGTGGCCTATGAAATGAGAAAATCAGCCACTGTGATGCCGACGGGAGCAGGGCTTGGGTGATAAATCTGTGAGGAGGACTTTTTGCATGTGTGTGTGTGTCTTGTATGTGCATACGTGTATGTGTGTGTGTGACTGAGAGAGAGAGAGAGAAAGAGATGCAGAGGAGCACTTTCAAGATTTAAGATTTAAGGATTTGATTTCACACCAGCAAATTTCTGCGTCTGGAAAGCCATCGCCCTAAATGCACATCACATTAAAACATGTATGAGTTCATTCTTCCTCCTCGATCATCTGCCTCTCTGTCGTTCTTCAAATATTCAATAATTCATTACCTGCTGTGAAACAGACAGGGTCAATTCACACATGCAATACTCTTGACTTCGGGCACATTGCCTTAGTGGAAACGAAAAGGATTTCCAAATTTTTTAAAAGTCTTCACAAGCACACAATCTCTATTAGATCAGTGAGATGTCAAGATCTGTATCTGCTCTTTACTGTTGCTGTTTAGACTGGGAGGTAATTTAATCTCATTCTTTGACATTGTTGTCTTTACGGGGAGAGCATTCCGTCGCTTAATGACACCCAGAGCAGCCGACCTCGGGTTGGTGCATCTGTCTGATGGAGGAAAAGCAGACCATGATATCAGCGTTGTTATTGAAGATGGCTACTGTTAAATGTCATGGTGGGGCTGATAGGATCTGATCTGTGGATAGGGGGAAGAGGAAGAGAGATTCTTTCATCTCCTTGCATCTGCTATCATCCTCAAAGCAGTGGGGCTGAGGAAGGGGGGGAACACCTGTGTATGTAGTGCACTTTCTGCATCCTTTAGGTCCAAACATGAGGGTGAGCGAAGGACAGGTGTGTGTGTGTGTATGTGTGTGTATGCATAGTCTAGAGTACCAAATAGAATAGAGTTCTGTTATTGTGTGTGTTCAGGTGAAATAAAAGCAACCAATCACAATTACAGAACGACAAAGCAGGAGTGACCTCTTGGGTGTGTGTTCTTCCCTACACTGGAAAGGTTTATGATGTGTCTCTGGCTTCCTGCCCTACACATTGTTAACCGTTATCGGACAAGCCTTAATTGTCTGCTCAAAACTCTTTCTTATAGTCTGATCATAGAACACAAAAATGAAAGATAATCTAAACAGATAAGCATCACAGCTGCATGAAGAGGATTAAAACCCTCGAAGGTATTGTAAGTCACGGTCGGAACCCAGACGTGCAGGAATGGGAGATGTTTTAAGAGACTCGACCTTCCTGTCGCCCCTTACTCATGTGTATTAACCAGAACTCTGAGGAAGCACAACTTCCCAATATGCCTCATTCATAGGCCGTGTGGGAGTCCGAACAAATCTAGGATGGGTAACCTCTGTCCAAACATCAGCTATGGCTTGATCTTTACTCCTGCATCCATCCCTGCTTCCCTTTTCCTCTTCCTGGCGCCCTCGTGTTGTGACTCGCGACAAATCCTCCAATTTGCTCAGCTGTGTGAAGAGCCAAGAGGACATCAATATCATGCCATTTCCAACTGATCAGGCCCTGATCTCAGGTTTCTCAGGGGCTGGTGAGAAGTGCGGAAGGGAACAGTTTCACACTCGTGCTGCTACACACCAATCCTCTCCTGCTTATCGATCTAGGCCTGGCTGGTATTTAACACTTATCTACCAGTGAGTGTCTAGTCCGTATGTGACTATGAAGTAATCTTAATTTACTTCAATTATAAGTCACGGTTTAAAGGATACCTCTGTTACAATCTAGGAATTATCAGCATAATATAGGTGAGAACATATTAAGAGCCCGGCACGACCGATATACTAAAACGTAGGCGATTCAACCCTTAATCAATGTGAGGAGAGAAGGGGATGCTGTCTCAGCAGGAAGGAGATCTCACCATTGATTAGTTGAACGTCCTAGGTTAGCTCTCATGGTTTGGTGACAGGTGCAGTAGAAAGGCCTAACACACACACACACACACACACACTTGAACACAAACTTACTCTTTTCATTTTTTTAAATCCACCGATATGATCCTCTTGACTCTTGACAGCATCACGATACTCTGAGTTTAGTTTCAGTTAAAAGATGCCGCACATTCTGCCATCTAAAAGTTCTCCGATCACGCCTGTCCTTTAAAACACCATGGTGGATCCCTTAAAACCTGATCCTGCCTGATTTTCAGGGCCTGCCTGATCGATTTCCCTGGGTGAAAATAAGAGGATACGAAAGCATGTTAGACTCTCTGGAATCAGATCCAATCCATTAGAGGGATCAATACGCTGAAGGCAAAAGGGAGAAAAAAGAGCCCTGAGTGTTGACAAAACCAAATAAATATAGATGTGCGAGAGAGCAAAAATTAGATTACTGTCAAAGAATCTAAGCACAACACTTTTAACCCCTAACCTAACAATCTGTGTTTACACCACAGTGCAAGGGCACGGGAGGGCACGCGGTAACACACACAAACACGCAGGCAGCATGCGGCCTCACACAGCGAAAACAGGCTTCAATAACTGGACCCACACAGGGGTGCTCGGCTTTCACTGCTCAATGGGAAATAAATTAATTTGTGCTATTTTTCAGCTTTTAAAGTCAGTTAAATGTATTATTACGTGTGCTGTATAATTGCAAATCCAATCCATCTAAACCAAAAAGAATCTTCTTAATGCAATTTAAAATCCAACATCCTGACATATTTTCTCCTTTTCTTTTTTTCCATGCTTGTCTCGTCCTCCCATCATGGCTTTCTGCATTCAGGTAAGTAATATCTTTTACATGTTTTTTACAAGTATAGGCTTAAACGTGTTTTAGTTCAGATACTGACTGTAAAGCAGTACCCCACCCCCAGCCACCCTTTTTCATAAATATGAGGAGATTAATCAAACACAGCAGGTTCATTATTTCGCTGGTTGTTTCCGTGTCCAAACCACATGCTTTCACTGACATTCCACTAGCTCCACGTGCTTGGTGAAGCAGATCTGCCGATTATTACCGCGCTGGCGACAGCCACGCATAGCTACAGCATGTAACATTTTTAAAGTGTTAGCAGTGGCAGAGAAAGCGACCTGTTGGAATGCAGACACTCTACCCGCACCCCACAACTCCCATAATCCCTCTCATAATAGAGTGGCAGCAATACCCAAGGTCTGCTTTCCAGATGGAGCCCCTGTATGGTAAAGAACTGGCACTAACCATGCCCAAACCCCCACCACTTATACACTCCCAGACACATCCGCCCACAGATGGGGCGCGCACTCTCCCATACACAGACACACACACACACACACACACACACACACACACAGACATGCTCAGTATACACAAATTCACCCGCCCGCCTGCACCTCAGCCCCTATTTATATTAAATGTTTGTGGTTACGATATCTTTAATTAAGATCAGGAATCCTGGCCAGTTTTCCAAAATGCATGAAACAAGTTATGCGCTTTCTCTCATCTCGCCACCTAATGCTTTCTTTACCCTTCACCTTCTAGCCAGGGAGAAGCTTCTCCATGCTGTCTCTTTTCCTCCTCCTCCTCCTCCTTCTTCCCGGCTCTTTCTGGCTCTCCCCCTGATGCGGAGGAGGCCGAGGTGCCACTCAGGTGATTCCCATTGATTTCCGCTCCACGATCGTGTCCTCTCCAGGTGTAAATTTGGCGGGTCTAGTCGATGGCACTTGACTGATCAGACATCTGTGGCAGCAGGGCCACTCAATAGCTCTCTCTACAGAGGAAAGCTGGAGATCTATGGCTGTCAAAGACTGAAAGATTACAAAGAGGATTTTACTTTAAACAGTAGTTAGATAAAAGAAAAATCATTTAAATTTGAAGAACATAACAATTCCAGGAAATGTCACAGACGTACAGTATTGTACAGTCCTAGGAAAAGAAGTGTGCTTGTCAAAGTGTGTAAGCACACACGCACACATCCGTGGACTTGGCTACGGTCTCCGTGGTGTGTTTCTCCTGTACTTGTGTCCTCTTTTAACTGCTAATTGGCGTGAGCAGAACTCATGAGACTGGAAAAAGGTGGAAGGCTATTTAGCTCATTGAGCCAAATAATAGTTCTCAGTGTTTTAGGAGCAATATTATTACCGTGTAACGAATGGCCTGATTACTTTATTAGCCTCTTCAAATCATTCTGCTATCGCTTACCAAACCGACCTAAGAGACCCTACCCTCAGCGTCACCCCTCTGTGGTGCACCCCATGAAGAAATCAAATTATGGGCACTGCATGTTTAAATCATGGACCCTGTACCCTGAGTGACATAAAAAATGACTACGGGGGGGTTACGCAGAGTTCAGGTCGGATAATGAAACGGCCATGGAGGTAATAGAGAGAGAAGAGGTGTTCTGAATGTGGGGGGAGGCAGCAGGAGGGGTTAATAAAAGGGGTTCATTTAGAGGGTATCTCTTTACTCTGACCCGCTTCATGGCTCGTCTCTTTCTAAGTCCTACTTTCCTCAATGATGGACTGCGCCGATGAATTGAAAGTGTACTTTTATTTAAGTCATCATTGTTAGGTTAGGGCAAGCACTGAGCTAGATCCCATAAATTCAGCGCTATTTACCAGCTGTTCGGTGTCTGTGAAGCAAAAAAAAGAAGAAAGGAACTCTTCCTTCTTCTGTTCTCCTAATCCATGTTGTTAGCAACGTAATACTTGTAATTTGACAGCTTCATCCTGCTTACTCCTGTTGGCATAGTTAGCTGCTGCTGACTGAGATTAAGCTAACTCTGATCAGATGGTGCGTTTCCGAAGAGACTAATTCAAGT
This sequence comes from Clarias laeviceps, assembly GCA_030014305.1. NCBI lineage: Eukaryota > Metazoa > Chordata > Actinopteri > Siluriformes > Clariidae > Clarias > Clarias laeviceps. The sequence goes on from JAQMYJ010000001.1 coordinate 27,299,693, forward strand.
GTCAGTTTCAGTCATAACAGGCGTGCCTGAGTTTGGCTTTTGGAGACAGTTAATTCACTCTGAATTCCTGCCACGGGAAAGCGCAGATGGTGCCGGAGGTTTCGCAGGTGCCCTTCCCATCTGACACCTGTCAAATGTTTACGGCTCAATCCAGCATGTTCGCAGCAAGCCTCCTTCTCATTACTAAATACCTCTGGTCTCAATTGTCGGCTACTACAGACAGCAAGAACATATCACCTTTGACCTTAAATCTGTCACCCTACTACCTGTTTGCATTAACCCTTCGGTCTGGCCAAAAGAAAGGTCAAAACCGCAGAGCTTTTTCAGTGTGTCTGACACCACACAGTTAGTTTCTTAAAATTAATAAGGCAGAAAACCTAAATAACTCGTCTGTATTTATTAATATTACTATCAATTATCCATCTATCCTTAACTATGTCATTAGGTAGGATTTGGTTATTTGGGCACTGTTAAAGATCTTTTGTCCTCTCTTTTACTTGGTCCTTTTGACCTTCAGCCTTACGATCTTCAAACACAAAACACGGGGTTTAAATTCCTCCATCCTCTGTGACCAAGTGAGAAATAAAAAGCCTATTACAGGATGCTTCCAGCAAGCTGATGTTGACTGTCTTTTTACGAAGAATGCCACTGATGTCTTCATTTAGAGACCATCCCTGTGGCGTAGCTCTACTGGGGAGTCAGCAGCCCAAGCAGCAGCCGGGTGATTAGTAGTAAAATTTTAATGGGGATCCATACATATGTCTAGCTGTCATTTTTATGAGGACGTTTATACAGCAGCCTCCGTCATCATCGGGCCCAGTCGGCCAAGACCCCTGAGCAAGTCTGAGCACTGAGCACGCATCCGACTGACACACACATCTTACGGCCTGTCCTGGAGGGAGTAGAAAAGGGTGGAAGGGAGCGTAGGGGAGGGGAAGGGGGTGCTTTATGGCGTTAAAGAGCAGCCCTAGCTTTTAGAGTAATGGGATAGCAGGGATTTGGGTGCAGTTGCAAACCGGTCTGATATGATATTTATTGGCCCTGGTCCACTGGGAACACTGAGCTTAATGTGGCTCCCATAAGAGGGGTCCAAGGTTCCCTCCTCAGAAGTATTTACAGTAGGTCCCCAAGCCATTGCAATTAATCCACTTAATCATGTAACCAACCCTTGGCTTTGTTGGCATGTGCCATTATGGATTGCATTGATGTGAGATGACTCACATTGATCGACTGATATCTATTCAAACATGCAATACTGAAGACTTTTGACATCCTAGAAGCACAAATGTTAGTCATTGTACTGTATGATAACAATTACATCTCCAGGGCTAAGTTTACTTGGATCTGAGGTTATTGTTTTGTGTTTACAAATGCCTTCCCTACTGATTTGAGATGGGGTGAAGTGGCCACAAGTCCGCAAAACAATAAAGACTTGCAGTTCATGCCTTGTCTGGCCCTTTTTGAATGCTATTCGAGCTGAAGTGAAGGGTCTCGCATCGCATCCCCATATAGAGTAAATAAATACAGTCAGGGGGTCAGAAAGGCAAAGGGCTTGGAAAGGTGAGGCTGCTAGGGGAATCGATACATAGGCAGGCTGAGAGGGTGAACATTTCTCTCCACTAACAAGTGCACTAACATAGTTAGAGGCTGGTCACACCTGCGCCGGGCTGAGGAGTTGACTAATGTTGTATAACGAGAGAGGACGAGACGGAGGAGAGTCCTTTATCCGAACCAGATAAGCAGACCTACCCATTACAAGGCTTCCATTTTGGCCCCTAACTCAATTAACACCACTGAGTGAGGGGTTAAGACAAGGTTGTCGCTGGTGTAGCTACAGCCCGCGGCCCGGCATCGAGGGAGGAAAATCGGCCTGGAATTGAATCACGCGAGGGGACAGAGGTGATGGTTCCCTGAGGAGAGCTGAGTACAGGGAACTAGAGGAAGGCAGAGTAGGTCACTGGCTGAAACACACTTGCTGGACCTTCATCAGAACACAGCCCACATTAATACACATGGCCTCATCATAATTTACTGAGCGCACTTAAATCCCCATTCATCATCTAGCACAGGCCTCAGCTGGATTTAGAAGCATCCTGTAAGTGTGACAGTAGTAAGCATATATGCAGTAAGTCAAGCCGACTGGACGTTCAATTTTACTTGAATGATTTGAAACATTCAGAAATATAGTTTTCATATCCCAGATAAAGCCACAACAGGGAGCCAAGGTGATGGATATAATAATTGTCCTGATTAGCGTTTCCTTCAACTGGATTACAGTAAAAACGTCATAGTAGATGATTAGATGGTGCATTCAATACAACCCCCTGCTATTACCCAATAATTCTTATCACCACATTTCTCGAGCAGAGTCTTCACCGCGATAAGTGAACATTGGTCTGCTTTATGGCTGATAATCTCAGACAGCCAGATATGATCAGAGGCTTTGGGGGCCACTGACCACTTAAACCAGGCAAGGCCCTTTCAGCAGCGTAATAACCAGCAATCGCGCAGCTCGCATCTATCAGCGCACATATCGACCTGGCAAGGCTCGGCCACAGATGCTGGGCCTATTAGCCCCCTTTTGTTTGTTTTGAATGAGAATAGAAAAGGAATTGGCTCATTTTTGATCTTATTGTCGGTAACTCGACCTCCCTGGTGGCCGAGACCAAAACCAATTCTAATCTGGTTAGAGAGGCATAGCTAGCTTTTCTAATGCTTTTTAAGAGACAAAAATATGGTGACAGATAATAACATAAATGGGGAAAGCTTTTGAGCCTGCCAACCGCAGCTATAGATTCCCCCCTCCGTACCTCTGTGGCTCCAGCCAGGGCATTAGAGCGACTAGGATTGGTTTGGAATTTATGGCAGACGTAAGTGTGTTTGATTGATAGGACTTTTTAAGAGCAGGCTACATGGCCATTTATTTAATTTCTAAAGAGCAAATGAGTAGATCCGGAAACCTGCTGCGCACAGCTGTGGACTTGGTTGCGGAAAACCGACAGCTCGTCTTTCCTGCCGGAATGGACAGAAAGACAAATAAGCAGTAAACACAACTTTCTCCTATTCCCTAGTGTGGGGCTTTTTGTTGGCAATGTTGGCAGGTGATTTGATTCAAAATGATATTTTTAAATCCAGTGATCAATTGTCTGTTCTGGACCGTTTACCAAGGATATTTGTTTTTGTACAGGAGTGTGTGTTTGTGTGATGTGTGTAGGGCCAGTACACAAGTGTACTCCAGTCTGTGGCTAGGAGAGAAACCCAATCTGCTTATGGCTACATCCTGTGTCCTTCATAACCCCTGTGAAGTGAGGTGCTCTGACCTCTGTAATACCACTGGACTCCAATGACAGCTGTGTGTGTGTGTGTGTGTGTGTGTGTGTGTGTGTGCGTAGGTGTGTGTGTGTGTGTGCATGCATTCCAATATTGTGCCCCAAATATGCAGCTGTATTTATTGCTTTGCAATGTAGGAAATTTATTATTTCACCTTCAATTTGGCTCACTCAGTCACACATTAACAGAAAAACACACAGACACACACACAAACAGTGTTTGATAAGTACCTATGAATAATAGCCTCACTCTGGCAGGCAGCTGCTGGCTCTTGTTTACATGCTAAGTGATTACCCTAATTTTGCGAGCAGTCTGATAAATAGTCTGCTCCTGTGACAGCCGCCATGAGAGCCCTGGCGATAATACCGTTTTGATTATTCAATAAATAACCCATAATTTGACATTGATTGGGCTGTGAATGTGATGTTGGGGGGGGTTTGTATTGACCCTTGTGGTCAGTTCAGCTCTATACTGACCACTGGTCACTAAGGTCAGAGCTCTCCACGCGATGTCCACTCTTGCCCCTGCTGATCAGATTTGTAAAGGATGCTCCCTTTCGGTCTATCTTTTATTGGCCCCCTAACCTCACCCCCACCACCTCCACTCCAATGACCACTACTTAATAACTTTTAAAATTATCCCATGGCTAGTGATGAGCATATTAGAGTGGCAGGCTTAGCATGAGGTGTATTGAAATCAATGCAAACGGCTTTGTCGGCCTCTTGAATAATGGTTCATTTTTGGAAGCCGCACTCATTGAGGCCGGGCGCTGATCCACTTAGCGTGGTCAGTCCTTTTCCAGTTGTGTATCATTTTTCCCCCCGCATAGCCATCGGTGGCCACTGATGCAGTTATTGGAGTCTTCCTGCTCTAGTTATTGGACTATTGATCCTTGAATGTTTTGCCTTCTGTCCATTTGCTTTTCATTTATATGCAGATGCCCTTGCACGGGGCAGCTTTGAGTCCTCTCTTTCCCAGCTGTCTGTCAAACTGTTACTCCTCCTCCTCCATTGTGACATCACTCATGCATGATGGGTCTGCCATGGGTGTCAAAAAAACGACACACTCGTTCGTCGTCTACAAGGAAAACCTTGGCTTCTTTATTTCAGCAAGCTTGCAAAAGGCTTTTCCCCCAGCAGATACATTGCTGCGCTGGCTTTTGCCTATTAAATACCTAGCCTCAATTGCCCATTATTTCCCCCAATAAAACTGCTGCAGACTGTGCGATTTCTGTTCCCCCTGCCGCTCCCCTCCTCGTCTTTTGTTTCGGAAAACATGCTTCAGATGCGACTAAAAAAGGGGGCCTTAATGAAGTGAACCGTTTGATGTTTCGAAATAAGAAGCAGACCCAGGGCCTCCATGCTCGGCTCGGCAAACGCGGCGGTTGATCATAGGTGTGGAAAGCCAATCTTTTAAAAAAAGGATGAAAAGGGAAAAAAATGTTGCTTGTTCTGCCAACAGGACCTAGTTGCCCTAACACCACCACCACTACCACCCCTCCGCCCTTACCCTGGGCTATTGGCAGCACTCGTATTATTCAATTACTGAGAGCTACAGGAAACACTGGATCACTTTGTAAGTTTCATGCCCCAATAAATAAGATTATATGGACAGAAAAGAAGTAAACCTGTGTGAGAGATCTGCTAACTGGTCGGACTGATAGGTGTGAAACAGGGTATAGCTTGCATGGAGCTGTAATTCACAGGCTTATATTAACATGCACAGGTGTAGCACATGGAATGCAAAAGCAATGAGAAAAACTAAAGTGATAGATGAAGAGATGGAGAGAGAGAGAGAGAGTGCAAACATACTGTAGCTTGAGATCAAAATGATGATTTAAAACCATGGTCATTATGCCTCCCATTTGTGTGTTAGGAGAAAATCATTCCATTCATAATTCATTCCCTCAATTACTATTAATAAAGCGGTATTTCAGCGAGGGAGAATGGCAGAGGACAATTACATGTAACATGGCATTAGCGCTTCTATTTGAACACTGCCAACTCCAATTCCTCACCCGAGCAATAAGAAGGGATGATCCCGCTGGACTTTTTCATGAAATTATTGTATGGATATGATATTCTAATTTATTAGCCCCAGTGTAATGTATTCGCTCGGTTAATTGAGCACATTGGAGAGTAAAGACCAAGGGACAGAAAAATGGAGGGCGGGCTGACACTATTTAGAGTGCGAGTTATGAACGAGAGGCTGGATGGGAGTTTATGGGGATGAGAATATGTGTGGGAGTAATAATTGCTTATCATGATGGGCTCCTTCATAAGTCATAAGTCGAGAGAGAGAGAGACAGAGAGAAAGAGGCAGGCTATATTTCACAGTACTCACTTTCCAGCTCCTGAATCGCGAACAGACTGGCACACTTGTAGATCTCACACACACACACACACACACATACACACACACCTGGCTGCTCTGCCTGCACCTGGGCGTTCAGTCCCACCTCGGGGAGCCACCTCATTACAATAACGCCGGGTCTTCTGAAAGGCTGCCAGTCTAGTGAGGATGGAGAAGCATACCTCTTCCACGAGTGATAATTGATTAAAGAAATAGGGAGATTGTAAAGAGCTTGTAAAAGCGCTCAGCATTTCAGCCACCGCTGAGATTAGCAGGTATGGCGCCACGTGCCTTTTCCCAAGGCTATAACTGTAATAGGTGGTTTGCTCAGGCTTCTCCTTTTTCTAAGGAAATGTTTAACAGCCTCTTTGTGTAAAAAGATGGGGGAAAAACGTAGGTGATGCTCATAAAAGTCTCCAGATTGACAGCTTTGTATACTACATCAACAACAACACACACACACACAAAAAAGGTTTAAGGATCTTAATCTGTTGCAGCTCAAGCTTACATTTCCATGCCAGCCATCCTCTCCTAGTTTACACGCTCTCGCAGCTCTCACTGAGATTACTGGCCTTGATGTAACCGCTGCGTTTCAATTATCACAAAAACAGTTTACACACGCACAGTAAACTTTAGCCTATATCTGAGCACCCAATTTTGATCAGTCATCCAGGCACTGCCTTCTCTCTCTCTCGCTCTCTCTCTCGCTCTCTCTCCTTGCTCAGGCTTGCCAAGAAGAGGCTTATAAAAGCAGACTTCAATGAATGAAGCCACAGTGGGGAGGCTTCGTGCAGCACCCGCATATCTGGTTCGTTTTTAACAAAATGACTAAATTCCTGCCTTTGGAAAGCGCCGTGGAACATGATGGAGTACTATTAAAATTTGGGTGGGTTTAAGGAGGGGGAGTCAGGTATGCCTACGCACCTATGCATATACAGAAAACTGTATGGAAACAGCAATACAGCCATGTGGGCTCTAATGGAGACACATACACACACACTTTTCTCTCGTCAATCAAGATTCCTATTCTGCAATATTGTAAAGACACACCTTCAAACTTTCCAACCTATAAAATTCCTTAATTCAATAATGATCTGCTAGAGCGTGTCACAGCCAGGTTATTACCGTCATCGCTGTAACATTAGAAACTGACGCACATCTCACCCCTTTAATGTGTGTGAGTCAGAACCGAGGGTCCAGAAAAGTCCTGGCATGGGAACTTCCATCTGACACATACCAGGCCAAAGTTCTCTCGCCGTCTCATTCAGCAGCGCTTTGAGTCGCATGCAATATTTTTAAGTGCCGCTTTACAAGATTTCTTGTATTCGGCCGGTTGGCAGAGATGAGTGAGGCATGAGGGATACGATCTCATAACAATGAAAAGAACAGAAGAATAAAGAAAGACTCTCTCCAGAATGGACCTGAAATGTCAATGTAGTGGAATGTACGTGTATTTTCCAACACGGCACAGTTAATGTAACTGTGTTACTGTACACAGTACATGTGTAAGTGCAGACCATTCATCCTCCATAGACAGGTTTCATGGGGGTTTGGCTGCTTTGACCGTGATATAAAGCTGTCATAATTTATTTGAAATACTAAAGGAGAAGACCAACATTAATCACTCTTTTTTGTTTATTAAAGTAATAAAGATTTCACGAAGTGCTTTATCACCTGGTGCCAGATTGAGAAAAGACGGGCCTTTTGTATGGAGCTCACAAAGACAAGAGGCCATTACACCATCTCAGATCTAGAGAGAGAGAGCAGGACAGGACGGCTCACTCAGACAGAATCTTTATTGTGTTGTCAGGATGTATGACATCATGCTGACCTCTCACCTTGGGTGCCGCATAGTGCTGATTGGACAAGTTCCCCTCTATTGACTGCTCATGAACTGCTGATGTAAGTGAGCATTACACCTGAGCTGCCACACATACACGTCTCCTTTCAGATCAGCTGAACACGTGTCATGCCATACTTATACACTACATCTGCCCTTCAGCTTCTGGCTATGAACCATCATAAGCCTGATCATACCCTCGCTCTGTGTGCTCCCTTATCTCCAGACAACAGCTCCAACAGGTGATCAATAATGTGATTAGGAATTAGGTGATCAGCGCCATCTCTTGTGTTGTTGGTTTATGTAAATATGGCCACCGGGATCGCTGGAGTCAAGGACACACAGGAGCTCTGGAAGGAAGAGTACCTTTGACTTTGGCGAGGGTTCTGAGTGCCTTTGCAGAGAAGCTTTCAGTGTGTGAAGATTATAGTCTGCGTGAATGAGACACCAGGAGAAACTCTGCAACTGGAAATCCAGCCGAGTTCATGTCCAGCTTTCATTACTACAACGTGTTTCCTTAGCCTTTATGCTCAGGCCAGTCATAAATTTCCCTTGAACCGCAGTTTGGCTTTGAATAATATAATCTTAATTATTATTTTTGGCCTGTATAACATAATTCTTGGGCGTAATGATTTTTTATGCTCTTGACATATTGTTTGGAGGGTGACATAAAACTCTGATGACATGTGACATTTGGAAAAGGTCACCCCGCCCATCTTGGATCATGTCTGTCTTCATAACGCTGGCACTTGTCATATTGAAACTGGCATTGGCAATCTATGTCTCGCACTGGGATCCCTTCCTTGCTTTTTTTTTTTGTTTTTGTGCTGTCGCAGGGCACTCTTGTTTCAAGGCTTGTTTTTTCTTTTTTTACATAGCGGGAGAGTGGAAAAAGAAAATTGTCACTGTAGGGGAAAATGAGCCAGATCACTCCGCCCTTGGGGGTCCTATGAGGCCTAGGAAAGCGTGCGTGATCCGCAGACTGACAGACTGAGGCTCATACTAATGTGATAAATACGTCAGAAATGACTTTGGGGGTGCTCAAGACTAGTGTAAGGTGCGTTCCATGGAATGACAGAAACATGGGGGATTTGACAAGGGCTGATCTGCTGGAATTAAATGAAATGCTGGTTTTTTTTTCCTGTGGTTGTTCTTTGGGCAGCTGGTGAGAGGCTGTCAGCACGATTCATCTCAATCTGAGCTGAGAAGCGTTTATGAAAATGTAAAAGGAATGACGGAGGCATTCAGGTGCTCTAACATATTCACTTGTTAACTGTGTTGATAGCTTGTGTGTTTAAAAAGAAAGTACAGCAGAAATACCTTTTAGGGGGAAATAAGACGGACAGAAAAAATGCATCGAGACTTGTAAAAATAGAGAAGATAAAGTCTGGGGTTATTTTTTTTGCTCTTGTCAGTTTGGAATTTTCCATCTTTCAATTTAGTCTTCTTACTCGTAATTCACACTCCAGTGTCATTCTTCAGCAATTCCACAAACACAAAAAGGATAGCCAGAGTCTCAGCTGATCTCTAATCCTGTTCAGTTCAGGGGAATTACATCACCACAGACAGGATGTGTCCACATTTATACACCATTACTACATATTTCTACAAAAAAGAGATTAGTCGCAGGTGTAAATCTAGATTTGTCTCCTTGTCTAGGTTCTTGTTGCTTCTGTAAGCTCAGATAAGAAATTATCAGTATGCAAAATCGTGACGCAGTATGCAAAGTACGTCTAATTTTGGTCCAGTGGCGTACGTCACCACATACTGTTATTAAAGTTGTTTTACATAGAACTAATAGGGGACAGGGCTGTAGCTCGGTGGACTAGTGATCGGAAGATTACAGTTTCAAACCAAACCACCACCACCAAGTTGCCACCGCTTGGCCCCTGAGAAAGGCCCTTAACCCTGGTTCAGACGTATAATGAGATAACAATGTAAGTCCCTCCGGATAAGGGTGTCTGCCAAATGCCGTAATGTAATAATGTAAACAGGAATCTAATGACGATGTAAAAAATAACATGTGTGAAATCTTTAGAAATACTCATCTGATCTGGACATTACAGGATGTAACCGATGGAATGCCTGTGTGAATTTAAACACGGCCCTTTTTTGCTGTGACAGCTTAAATGGTGATGGTCATATTATAGAAAGTGGACGGGGAGTTAAAACCCTGCTTTATAGGGATCACTATGATAGAAGCAAAATGCTGTGTGTGTGTGTGAGTATGTGTGAGTGAACCTTTGAAGCAGTGCTGGATGCAGTGTGTGTGTGTGTGTGTGTGTATGAGTGCACAAACAGTGAGAGTGTGTGGGCTAATGAAGAACAGCTGCTGACTAATGAATCAGGATGAGTTTAATGATGGCTGCTTAAAGCTAATGCTCCATCTGAGGAAGCTCTTGCAGCTCGCAGCAGTCGCGCCCCAGACTGACATATTTCTGTGGTATCTGTCTTCCGCACCCGTTCGGTTATCTAATCCTGCTTTCTGGGACAGCTGCCGATCTCGAAGGCACATCTCGGCGTTCATGTAACGCGCGTGGTGTCCTAACCTCAGTTTCCTGTGAAGGCTTGCCGTACTGTTCTCCCAGGTCACTGGAGGACGACTGGCCGTTACTCTGAGGAAGAGGCCTGCCACGGTGTGGTTAGCTAACGGCCTTAACACGGGACACACGCGGCTCTGCTCCATCCTGTTACACAACTCCCACCTGTCTATATCACAGTACTTCCCACAGCTTCACAACAGCTTTTTAATGTAATTTCACTGTCACGACTCTGTCTCGCTCACATTATACATAGTCTCCGTAATCTTCATCTTTGTTCACACTCTCAAGTCTTAAGACTCATTCTCACCGCAGCATTTCGATTTCGCCAATTTCGCCGGCCCATGGCCATTTTTGTCTCACTCGGGGACCCATCCAAACAACATCGCACATTTCTAGCATCATGCATTTATGTCAGCGCAAAAACATAGTCTTTTAGACAGACGGACAGACGGACAGACAGGCATGCAGACATGCAGATTTGCCCTTCTATCCTGGCCTTTCAAATATACTTGAGTTACAAGTGACAGTTGCTGGAAAGCCTGAGCCTGCTCTGATTTTATGCGTTCTAATATTTCCCTGGCCTTTTCCCCCATTATCCCTGACCTTCAGTGGCGCAGCATGCCAGTTGTTGACGCACATGTCAGGGAGCATTGTGGAGAAATGTCATCAGGAAAATGTCCCATCGACTGCTGAAACTGCACACATGCCACACACCTCCTCTTATTAAAAAAAAAAAAAAAAAAAAAAAAACTAAACTAAAGAAAAAGAGAAAGCCTTTGGCGTAGGGATTTAACTGAATAGTGTTAATTAAGTCTTCTTTTAGATCTCATTTAGAGTGAGTCTTTACTTCTAGACTTGCTTATTAAAGGTGTAAAACCAGATTTCTTTTACTTATATTAGCCAAATTTACCGTAATTGATTAAATTGGAAAATTACAGCACAAATATTAGTCTCTCCGCATCGAAACTCATACATTTCTCTTGAAACGCGGTACGATTTCTAGACAGCAGCGGCGGTGACGGCGGCAGCGCCTGCTGGAGCTGTTAACGTGGCGTGATTGAAGGCTTAACGGAGTTTAGGCCAACAAGTGTCTCTCTGTCAACATGTTGAGCACTTGAGCCTGCATTAGTCTCTGTCTGTAAATAAACACGTACAGATTTCTGCTTCAGGCCTGTCTGACTCTCACGCTTTATATCCATGCCATGGTTAGAATCTCCGTTCTCCATTTCTGTACGTCAGGAGTTGGGCTATGAAACTATCCTGTGAAATGTAATCATGTTCTTTTGCTGGTTTCATGAGTTCCTTGACATTCGTGGAGTTTGTGTAAAATTGAAATTAAAAGAGCAAAGCTGCATGCATCGCTGTTAAAAACACGTTATAAGTTCACATATGCTAGCTGTGAGGACATGAAACGACATTGCAGAAGAATTCTTTTTTTGCTCCCCTTTCTTTCCCTCTTTTTCTCCGAGCAGGGGAAACTGCAAAAGCTTGTTGCAGGCACCGCTGATAAGCACCCACTGATTGATTTTTTGATTCGGTCCTGACGTCTAGTGTACCCTTCGCTGCACTTCTTCATCTACAATAAAAACCGGTGGCTGCGCTCTTTTGTTTGTGCAGACAAGGCTGTTGCCTGACTTGTATTATTTGCTAATTTAACACAGCAGACTAGGACGCTTTGTTGTTTTGTCTTGGGTTTATTTTCCCCTTTTTGGGTAAGTAGCACAGTGGATCAGGGTGTTAGAATAGGCATGAGAGTTATGAGGCCTATGAATGGAGAGAAATATGAAATTAAATGTTAAACATGTGTTTAGTGTAGTGCTGCACAGGTAATGGCATAAAAATTGAAATTCCAATATGGGCCTGTGCAATTATTTAGTCGCAAAAGCCTGCAATTTATTACAGCTTAATTTATTTTTAATATTTTTAATTACGTTGAGTAGATAAATAAATATTGGCAAAAATCCGGTGGTATGGTGGCTTAGTGGTTAGCACTGGCACCTTGCACCTCCAGGGTCCGGGTTCGATTTCTGTGTGCGTGGAGTTTGCATGTTCTCCCTGTGCTTGGTTGGTTTCCTTCTTCAGTCCAAAGAAATGCAGATTAGGCTAACTGGCATTCCCAAATAGTGTGTGAATGAGCATGTGTGTACAGTATGTGTTTGCTCTGCATTGGATTGGCACCCTGTCCAGGGTGTACCCCACCTCGTGCCCTAGAATAGAATAGATGTTTAATTCTTTTTTTTATTTTATCAAATCATGCAGCGCTAGTATAGTGAGCGTGGTGCTGATTTGCTGGTTACTATCCGTTATCACCTGAAAGATGATGGGTTCCCTGTTGAGTCTGGTTCTTCTCAAGGTTTCTCCCTATTGACATCTCAGATACCGTCGCCCTCGGCTTGCTCATCGGGGACAATCTGATAGTTCTGGACTGTACATTTTCCGTACATTTGCATACATTTTGAATTCTGTAAAGCTGCTCTGCTCCAATGACCATTATTAAAAGTGCTATACATATAAAATTCTATTGAATTGAATTGAAATTAATATTGTATTACCACTCTAACTCTGGTGGATAAATCATGTTGGTGTTAACTCGTAAAAAAAAAAATCTAATTATTTGTCAGAAACAATTCCAGAAAGTATTGCAGCTGTATGACACAATTGTATTGAGTTACAACAGTGTCTAGGCTCAGCAAAAAATAATAATAATCATCATAATAAATAAAAAATGAGGGCTTTGATGATGGCATTAACATTAACGTTGATGTTTTAGAAGCCGATCTTTTCGAGTAGAGACGTTTGAGCCGATCTCGAGTACAGATGAGGAAGTGAGAGAGAGAGAGAGAGAGCAGGACAAACTGAAAGACTAAAACACTGCCGCATCGCTCTTTTTACAGAGTAGACACAAGAGCTAAATCCCACTGGCACTCGTATCAGCAGGCAGTCGAAACAGTATTATGGGTAATGAAAATAGACAAACATGTCGATAAAACAAGTTTATACCAAAAAAGTTGGAGTTTTCCGTGGAGACAATGCCAGCCATGAAATTCTATTCGAATTATAGAGAGGACTGCGTGTGCTGACTCCAGTTAGGAGAGTACATTATTCAGCTTCGTGTCACTGGTACAACATGGTGACCCCCCCACCCACACATGTACACGTGCACATACTTCTATCTTAAACGTCACCTTGGTGTCCTTTTAAAAGTCAGGATCATAAAGTCTGTAAAAAGTATGTTTATTACAATAATGTAAAAATACCGTTAAGACACCCTTATAAGTCTGCTAATCCACCATGACACCATCAAGTATCCGGGTTTTTGATAATCGCAATAAATAGTACCCTTAAATTGGGAATTTGCTAATTCTGTACCTGCAGTGTGGCCTTATCAGCGGCGTTAGAGCATCAGGAGTCAGGAGGTGGAATAACCCTCGCCCCCGCTCCTAATCGTGTTTGCTATTGCTAAATGAGCTGTTCTGGCTAGGTGTGTTTAGCGACTAATGCATTTATGACCTGATACGAGGAGGCCCAAACACTGGCGAGTGGTAATAAAACAGGAAGGGAAAGAAAAACAGTCATTAATGTTTATTAGGACGGCTTGTCATCTCCTGGTTGTTGGTTGGCGATTATGGATAGTATTGCACTGATCAATTAATTTTTAATCATCTCGGGAGAGATTATGGAGACTCCCGATGAACTCCAGACTGGCTGGAGTCTGTCAATAAACAGGGCATGGGTCACACTGCAGTGTGACACACACACACACACACACACACGCACACACACAGGCTCTACACTTAGCAACTGTTATTACACCCATTACCTCTCCTTTATTAACCACCAAGCCACAGGAAACTGACACAAGATATGACACAAGTACAAAACCGGCTGTGCAGTTTGGAACTTAATATTACAACTTTTTTTTTTTTCATGTTTCACACACACACAAAAAAAAACAGCTAATTAGACACTCTTTACTGTCATGCAATTCCCCCTAAGTGTGGCAACTGTGCTATTTAAAAATCTCCGAAGCGATCGCTGTTGAACACGGTGACACGTACAACAGCCTGAAGGGTAATGGATACTAGCCGAACGCCGGCAGAAAGATGGATGGGTACAGGGAGGAAAAGTTGGGCGTGACGTATGGACTGGCACCCGGGGGATTCGTTCTTGGCGGGCGGTTCTCATGCCAAGCAGTAGGTGCTGGTTAAAAGTTAATAATTTTATAGCCGGAGAGGAGCTCATCCATCATTGGGAGTTTGTTTAGGCAGTGTGGTCAGTGCTGGGCGTGTACTGATAAATGGTGATTATAGGGAGGGTTCTGTGCAAGGTGTGTGTGTGTGTGTGTGTGTGTGTCAGTGCTACTGTACACACATATTGTGGCTATCATAATTCACAGGGAAGTGATCTTTGAAGACTAATCTAAGAATCATTATATAGTATTCATGTTGCGGTTTGTCACAGGAAAGGAAACAGATTTTTCAGTTGTTTATTTTTTATGTGAAGTTTTTTTTTTTTTTTTTTTTTTTGAGCTTCCAGGTAATCGATTTAGGAGAGGGGAGGCGAGGTGCCTGGATTGGTGCGATAGTTTTGGACTTGTGTTATAATCATAAAGACATTTTATCTGAAGTGCTTCATCACTCCGAAGTCTAGTCAACTCTACTCTGCGGGATTAGATTGATTCGATTTTTTTTTTTTGGTTTGTATTTATTCCCATGTTTTTACAGAATTGAAACAGGTAGCCAGCATTAGAAGCATGGTTGTGTTGTAGATGCTTTTTTTTTTATCGTCAGCTTTTATTAAATTTGCTCTCTCTCCCCTTCGGAGTGTGTGTGTGTGTGTACGTCTGTATCGGAGGTGGAGTTGAGGTGCTCTCAGGCTGTAAAGGAGCTGCCTCGTCTAGAGGGTTGGAGTGTTAATGACTCAAGGTCAGACAAGTAAACTGAATGAGAGAGAGAGAGAGAGAGAGTATGTGAATGAGGAAGTGAGGCAAAAAACACTAATATGAAAAAAAAAAAAAATGAGTCATGTTCCATAATTTTTAACCACCATTTACGAAAATATTACATTTTACCCTAAATATTAATATTTTTCCCTATTATACAAACGTAAAACCTGTAGCTTCGCTCAACATCGCTCGATGTTAACATATGAAGTAAAGGTCATAGAGCGTTCCCCCGTCACCCTGCCGCCACCCGTCACCGGCAGGCCGTGCCACCCGCTGCCACACAATTGACCCTTTGACCACACAGCACAGAGGCACAAAGAACCTCTGACCTCCTCAGAGTCCAACACAAGGTCATTTTTTATCCGGAGTGAGTGTATAAACAGACCTGCTGGACGGTTGGGCATCCCTAAACATTGCATGATTACAGGAACGCAGACTTCATAAAAATTTTAGAAATCTAAACTGTTTTTCTCAGCGACGTGACAGGACGTGGGGTAAATGGAAATTATTTATATCCATTTATAAGAACAGACATTGTTGTAATGAGTGGCACACTTTGCTTTCTAAACATTCACTCTCAGGAGACTTAAGGCATGAGTCGCGGTACACTCTGGACGGGGTGCCAATCCATCGCAGGGCACACACACATATTCTGTACATATGCGCCAATTAGTGGCGTAGTGGTTAGCACTATGGCATCGCACCTTCAGGGTTGAGGGTTCGATTCCTGCCACAGGTCTATGTTTGTGGACCTCGTATGTTCCCCCCTATGTTCCCTCTGGTTTCCTCCCACTGTCCAAACTCTAACACAGATGCATAATAGTTCTCATTCATGACTGTACAGTAAATGTTATATCTATCTATGTCACAGAAATAGAGTTTCGATAGAGAAAGAAAAATGAGTTGAGGTCAGCGCCGCAACATCTACATATGTCAAAGAGTGTGTGCATTTGCACACATGTATACAGTATGTGTCTGTGGGTGTGTGTTGTTTTCCAGTTGAGCGCTCTATAATTCAGGCTCGGTGAACTCCCACTGGCCACTGCTGGCTGCTAGACCTGTTGATGGGACGCCTCTGTCACAGCGCCGCGGGAGTGATGAATGTCCCTTATCGGCGTCGTCATTGTAATGGCTCAACAACGGGCCGCTGACGGGCCAATGGGCCCGAGTTATCGCCCCGCTCCTGCTGGGGAAGAATACACATCAAGCTGCCAATCAGCCATTCTGAAAATTGCTCTGAGATTTGAGTCCCAAGACAGCAAGCGACAGCTAAAGCTCCCCCCGCCCCTCTCTCTCTCTCTCTCAGCCATTACACTACACCAATGCTTTCTCAAACCTCTTTTCTAGCACTGAAACTCCTAAACACTGCTGTTCCCCTGTCAGTTGACACAGTTGGGTGTTTTTTTTTTTTCTTCCACGAGGTAATAGGCCTGTTTTGAACATAGCAGCATGTTATAGAAGTCAGGGACATCTAGAGGGAAAGAGACAGTGTGAGCGTGTTAAAAAGAGAAAGAGAGATGATAGGAGAGCTGGGAGGTTAATGTGTGAGCATCAGAAGAGCCATTCCAGGCTCTTTGATTTGTATTGATCGTCGTGTTCCTGGTCTTAACGGAGAATTGGGACTGATGTGTGTTGAAGCAGAGGTTCTCTCTCCATCCTCCTTCCTCCTGCGCTCCTCCTCTACTCCACTTCACCCCGCCCCCACACACACACACACACAGCCCCCAACCGCCCCCCGCCCCCCCGCCTCCGGGGCAAACTGACACTGTGTGAATAATGTCCATAATCTGAGAGGTTAAACAGGCAGACTGCCCCACACACACACACATGCCCCCACACACACCCGCACACACGCATTGCATCCAAAGTGTAACATCCCCCTCTACTGTTGGAATGTACAAACCACTCATGAAGCGAGAGAGAGAGAGAGACATTCAGAAAAGAGATAAGTAAAAGGGATTGAAGTTGTCAGACCCAGGAGGCTCCCGGATAAGATCACAACGATGTCCGATGATGACGTGTGATGCAATCGCGGCATGTCCGATTGTGCGCCATCCTCATCTCGCTTTTCGCCGGCCCATGAGAACCCTCGGGCCTTTTTTTTTATCGTTGCCTGTTGTAAAACCCACTTTCTCCTGATAGACATCTCGTACCCCGGTGCCACTCTCCAGCCTTTATTAAGCTCTCACTGCTACCTAGCAAGACACAGAGAGACAGAATGGAGCATATATGACAGCTAAAGCTTACAGCAGATACAGTACAGTGCTGCAGTGGAAGGATTAGGTGAATGTCTCTACTTTGTCATACAGTAGCAGCCCAAGAGAACTAATAATGAGGAAAAGAGGGAGAAAAAAATTAAAAGAGGGGAAAAAAATGAACGGAGAGATTGCATAGACAGAGATTTAATTAAACCACTCAAAATAGAATGCCAGGAGTCAAACAATCGAGCATGAATTTATATGAAATGAGGAAAAAAAGACAACATAAGGAGGAAAAATCAAAAGCAAGAAAAGAAAAATGATGCTGGAAAGAAAGTTTTGTTCTCTTCTTTTCTTTTCTTCGGCAGACGCACTTATCCAGAGCAACTTACATTTTATCTCATTACACATCTGAGCGGTTATGGGCCTTGCTCAAGGGCCCAACAGTGGTAGCATAGCAGTGGAGGGATTTGAACCTAGGACCTTCTGGTCAGCTGTCCAGCACCTTAACCACTGAGCTACCCCAGTTACCCCATCGTTTCCTCCATTCTCTTTCATTCAGCATAACTAGAACAGATTTGTGGCTTTTGCTCTGGTTGTTAGCTGTGAATAAATCACAGCCCATTGTAGTGAGAGATGTCGAACAAGCGGCGTGCCGATTATTCGCCCTGCTCCGCCGTTATGACCTTTCAGGTCATATATTTCTTTTTGTAGTGACAAACACCTTCTGATGGACGAGAACACACACCCGGTCACAGAGTGTTCGTGTCAGGTGCTGAGCAGTCGGGCTCCATCCATGATATATTGTATGTTAATCATTATTGCAATATTGACCTTTTGCGATGCAGGAGTCCTCAGTATGCAAATCAGCCTTCTAACTAGACCCAATTTAGTATCTATTCCGTCCATCTGATATGTTCTGTGTGGATCTTTTAATCAATGATGGCACTGGAGTGACAATATGAGACTA
Organism: Clarias laeviceps; assembly: GCA_030014305.1. Taxonomy (NCBI): domain Eukaryota; kingdom Metazoa; phylum Chordata; class Actinopteri; order Siluriformes; family Clariidae; genus Clarias; species Clarias laeviceps. The sequence continues at coordinate 27,317,871 of JAQMYJ010000001.1, forward strand.
ATTCTGTGCGCAGAACAATGGGGAAGAGGTGTTTTTTTTTTTTTTTATCTTAACTGCTTTGAAAGACAGGTGCTGTGTTAACAACCAGGTCTCACTTCCAAAAAACAGGAGGGAGAAAGAATGAGTGTGTGTGTGTGTGTGTGTGTGTGAGAGAGAGAGAGAGAGGTGTTAGCCAGTGTCAGGTCACTCCAGAAGCTGACAGATGAGCAGTGGCTAGGAACAGGAAGTCCCTGGCCCTGTAGCCCGGAGGGGGCAAGCACGCGTGTGCGTGTGTGTGTGTGAGTGTGTGTGACGGATGTTGTACTGCAGAGCCAGGCAGCAGCAGGCGAGCAGACACAGGAGAGTCTCCAGTGACGAATCAATCAGTAGCTCACTTTCTCTTTCCCCCCACCTCCTCCTCCTCCTCCTCCCTCTCGGCCTACACCGGAGCTGTGAGAAGACAGATCGCCCTGCGTGACACTTCAGCCTGACTTTGAGCCTTAATCTCGGGGACAGAGACAAAGCGAGCTCTCCCACCGGAGTGGACGCAACTCCATAATTCCGACCGAGCGTGATGGCAAACTGCGTGTTAAACAGGACTTTGAAAAAGAAAAGAAATCAATGTAGGTTTATGCAAAGTGCAGATTTGCATTAAAAACGGAGAGAAGTGAAGCCAGAAGTGACTGCGGCTAATCGCGGATTGTTATGCCACTACAGCTTTCGATTTATTAGAAAGAAATAAGAACTTGCCTATGTTACATCCCTCCATGCCTCAAAATAGGCAGATTGATCCAGGTGTATTGGTGCAAATGATACAGTATTGTCTGAGCTGGGTTTTCTTATTATTGTTATTATTATTATTATTACTATTACTATTATTATTATATTATCAGATTTCTAAAAAAGAAATTTACAAATGTATTTAAAATCAAGACGAATAATCATGAGCCTTTTGATTAATATAAAAATCATGAAAATATTCATCTAGTATTTTGGATAAACAGAAGTCTTAGGCACCATATTATATGCTGTACCAATTTTGGTATATATGTTTATTATGTCTGCATAATTATGTACAAAATCATTCAGTATTTCCATATATAATGTAAAAATTTATAAAAAAATAAATAACATTACAGGAGAATATATGCATGGCTGTAAAGAAAAAAATATATAGTACAAGACAGACCAGTTTTCA